>JARTUT010001457.1:0-48526 GCA_030674115.1 Micraspis discolor | reverse complement strand
ATCGCTTTCAAAGTTAGGGATGACAAAATCGTGAAATATCAATTTTTTCAAATTAGAACCCTATTTTTTTATGGCAGATATTGAATCTACGTTAAAAAATAATGTGAGTGTATGCATCACAACCTTGCCCTAAAGTGGATATTTTCTGAGTTATTCACAAAAAACTGTTCACGGCAAAAAGATGAAATTTTCAGGAACTGTTACTTAAACCATGTTTTACATTTTACTACCCTTATATGCAAGAGAAAAAAGTTACAGGTTGTTCCTAAATAGATGGCGAATTTGGATGCGAATTTGTATCGGAAACCTCTTTATTTCAAACAATCGGCCATCGGTTTTCTCTCCAGTGATAAATGAATAATTCCTTATGAACCATATGCAAAAACTTACCATGTTTTACATTCTTTTTTTTAATGATAGATATCATTGATTACATCTGCCAAATTCCTCTTTAATCAGTAGCATTTTGTGTTTACTATTAATTTGGTGATAATTCGTATTAAGTTTTAAAATCGATCACTATGCCTAATTTTACCAATGAAGATTATTTAAATCTCATTCTACTTCACGAAGAATGTAATAAAGTTGTAGATAGAACGATTCGACTGTTCATTGAGAGGTTTCCTGACCGACCCAGATCAACGAGAGATACCATTAACAGAACCTTGACAAACTTGAGAAATGTCGGATCTTTCGTTAAGAAAACTATACACAGAGAAAAAAGTGTAGTAGAAGATGAGCACACGAAATTACAGTTCTTGCATATTTTCGTGTGAATCCTCAAAATTCTCTCAAAGATGCCGAGATTTCTCTGGATTATCTCAATCGAGTGTTTGGAGAATATTAAAAAAACATAAAATGCACCCATATAAATTCAATAGGGTACAGCATTTGAAGGAAACTGATTTCGTCAGGAGAACAGAGTTTTGCGAAGCTATGATGATTCGATTTCAAGAGAATGAAAACTTTTTGGACTGTATAATTTGGACAGATGAATCTAAATTCACAAAGAATGGTTCTTTCAATAGGCAGAACAGTCATTATTGGGATGAAGAGAACAACCACCATTTCAGACAATGGAACTTTCAAGAGACCTGGAGTTTCAATGTTTTTTGCGCCATCAAAAATAATGCAATTCTCGATGCTCACACTTATGATGGGACTTTAACTGTTAAGATAGAACACTACACATGTTTGCATTATTTAAAGAATGTTCTCCCTTAGGAGATAGATATTCTGACATATTGACTCAAATAATTGAGCCGCTAGTACAGAACCATAATGACTTATGGTATTATCAAGATGGCTCGCCTCCACACAATTCACTCAATGTGTCAAATATCCTATACAGGCTATTTGAAGATCGATGGTTGGCGAACAATGGTCCACATCTTTGGCCATCACGTTCTCCCGATTTAACTGCTTTAGACTATTATGTTTGGGGTAGGATAAAAAATATTGTCTACTCAACTCCCCTGATTGATAAGGAGGACTGCATAGAACGAGTCAGAAATGCGTTCAGGTTTGTTTAGATTTTTAGATTCATAGTTTTGAAACTCAATTTGGTTTTCAAACACTTTTGCAGATCTCTTCCTCCCGATGAAATAAGAAGGGCAACGCACGAAGCATTCCTGAGACGTATAAATAAATGTCTAGAAATTAACGGTCAAAACTTTAAGCATCTTCTCTAGTTATTGCTGAAATTGCTGAAAATTCAAGACGAAAACAGTTTTTTGTGAATAACTGAGAAAATATCCACTTTAGGGCAAGGGTGTGATGCATATACACTCGCATTATTTTTTAACGTAGATTCAATATCTGCCATAAAAAATGGGGTTCTAATTTGAAAAAATTGATATTTCACGATTTTGTCATCCCTAACTTTGAACGCGATTTTCTCACCCCCTGTATCATGAATCGCGATTTCGATTTTTAAAGTGGATACATCAATCTCACATCTAGGAAAATCGAAAAAATGAAAATTTTCCATCCAAAAACCTCGAAGTTATTCTTGTTTCAGCGGAGCTCTATTTTCGAATTTTCCTGCTCAGAGAGAATTTTCCAACCAAAACTAAAAAATGTTACATCAAAATAACTTGAAATTTTATAAGGAATCTATTTCTGCAATATAAAAATGGTGTTCAAATTTGAAAAACGGAAATTGACGTCATTTCCGGAAAAACCGGAGGTGCTCATGTTTTGAAAATATTTTAGATTTCATCGGCATCGTGAAATACTCATAAGTGATGAAGGTCATGAAAATACGTTCAGTAGTTTCCAGTATAAATATGGGTGAGTTTCCTAGTGAAAGACCCTGTGTAAAGCAGCATTTGTAAAAACAAATGCTGCTGATTTCAGAAAATTTTTCAACTTTCATAAATGTCAAATAGAAAGACTACGAAAATTAGATGAAAAAAATTAGCACTTAAATGTGGTTTGAAAAAGATAAACAACTTCCATTTTTAGATGTACTTGTTCATAAACAAAATGGAATTCTAAAAAACAGTGTTTACAAAAAACGAAAACCTGGCTGGATCGATTCCACAATAGTTTCAGCTCGAGAAAATTTGAGAAACTTGCACTGGCTCACGAAGGGCTTGAACATCCTCGAGATGTCACACTTATATAGAAAAACAAAGCATGAGTACAATCAATTATTAAAATACTATAGATTCAATTACAATAAAAAGATCTTACTCAATTCCGATAATTTTGGCAAAAGAGTTTGGAAATTAGTTAATGATGAATTAGATACAAAAGTCAAATCCGAGAATAACATCACTCTGCTGGTTGATAATGAACTCATTTCATGTCCCCAGAAGTTTTCATAAGCTTTTGCTAGATATTTCACTGAAATAAATTCTTCCTCTGTACATAGACATTTTGGCGTTTCCCTGTCCGGTTCGTGCACCTTGCAGAGTTCCCTTGATAGTAATTTTTTTCTTTCCCGCTACTACCCAGGAAATCACATCCACCATATCCGGTCTAAAGAATGGTAGCAGCCCAGGACCTGATGTGATATCTGCCAGAGCTCTCAAGCACTTGGTTCCTTTTATATCTGAATCTCTAGCCCATTTACTGAATGAATCAGAGTCTTCTGGTCAATTCCCATCTGTTCTCAAATTTGCAAGAATTATACCGGTTCACAAAAATGGTGACACCCAGGATATAACAAATTATCGACCTATCTCCATCCAAAGTTAATTGTCGAAAATTTTTGAAAGAATAATTGTTACGGAATGGCGTAACTTGATTTAGAGGACTGTATAGAAAAAATGCCAATTCGAACCTTGGTATCTAACACTCACCTTTTTTTCGACTGAAATGTTCTTCTTTCCAGGCCGACGTCAGATGTAGGTATCTTAGGGTAGCTACCCCTCGAAGTGTAGAAGATTCCACGTTCTTGAGCACTTGAACCCTTTTGAAACGTATAGTCTGCAGAACTTAAGAAAGTGTCGAACGCACTTTGAAAATACTCGAAAATAAAGATTAGATTCTTATAGAAATTTATCCCGCAGGATGAGAATTGAAACGAAAGAAAATTAGAGAAAATGTTGAGTTTAATTGCAAGAATAGGCCACACTTGTTTCTTCCGAGAGTTTTGAAACACATCTTTTTAACACGTATGTCACTCACACTTCTCGAAGCGTTCGTGTCAGATACCATTCATATGAGCTCATATGAGCGCTAAAATCCACATAAAGTCTTCATCTACAGTATGGTCCATCTAAATGAAACATAACTATAAAGTTAGGATAAAGATCGCAAATGAAAATATTGTTTAATAAATATATTTAATTGAAACCCAAACAATAATATACAATCGCATGTCCAATTATTTAACAAAATATTCCATACTATCCAATCAACAACACGGCTTCAGGTGTGGTAGGTCTACCCAATCCATCAGTTGCGAATTTTTTGAATTTATTTACAGCAGCTTAAGGTCTAAGGCGTTTGACACGCCTGGATTTATTTTGGATAAGATGTACCAGACGTTATTTAGGGCGTGTTTCATGATTTGGTCTGGAGTTTTCTATCTGATGGCAGAATTTTTGTGAGATTGAATGACCTTACATCTGACGATCACACTAAGAACCTGGGTGTCGCTCAAGGATCTGTCCTGAGCCCACTTCTGTTTATATTATTTATCAACGATCTGCCTGCATACGTGGTGGCCTATATACTGGTGATGTTCGCTGACTATACTTATATCGCAGTCAAAGCGAAAAGTTTCCAGGAATTGAAGATACAATGTGAGACGATAATACAATGTTTTATTGATTGGTGTGAGAGAAATGCGCTTATACTCAACTTGACGAAGTCGGTGTTAGTCAGGTTTCAGATTCAAGATAGGCCAAGTGATCCTCTCATTATAGAACACAAACAGGGAGTATTGGAGGCGAGAGGCAACGTTAAGTTTCTGGGCCTCTATGTGGACGGTGATCTAAGGTGGTATCTCCACACAGATCATTTTTGCGCTAAGCTCAATAGAGGTTACTATGCCTTATCACGTCTCAGGCGTTGTTTCCCCGTCAAGGAACTGCTTACTGTTTATTACAGCATGGCTTATAGTCAATTAAGTAACAACGTATGACCATGGGGCTCCTCGGTATGTTCCAATTGGGTGTTCATTGCTCAGAAGCGTATCATACACCTCATTTTTAACCTTCGCCCACGTGATTTATGTCATCCGATATTCCTTCGTTTTCATATTCTTCCGTTCCCGTGTGTGTTCATTTTTTATAGCCTTGTCTATATTCACCTGAACGGGAGTAAATACATGAAATGCTCTAACTTTCATGAGTATGGAACGCGACACAATAACACTTTTGCCTTCCCTAGACATCGTACAGCTAAATATGAGACCTCACCAAGTTATTTAGGTATTAAATTGTAGAACCGGTTGCGAGGTTAGAGAGGTTAAATTTTTATTACTTAAGAGATGTTATTATAGTATTGAAGAGTATCTCTAGGACTCCATTTGTTGAACTTGATGTTTTATTCTTGTGTTTCTTTTTCTAATGTATGATATTTTGTATGACTTGCCCTATACATTTTTACAATATCCAAAAGGATCAATAAGGTTCATTATATTATTATTATTATCATGCGAAGATCTTCTATTGGAGAAACCGAACGTCCCTTTGATGATGAAGTGTTGAATACCTATGGTCCATTATGCTGTGGATAAAAATCACCTGATGAAATAGAACGAAACACCTATAATATACAAGGAAGAAAAACCTAAAAAAAAATCATGGAGGTAGCATTCATGAACATCGCTCTCAAACCAACCACAGATAAGTGCTAATTTTTGGCGCTCTTGTTCCCCTGAACAGAGTGCTTATCAATTTGCCCAAATGTCTGTGACTTTCGAATTTTTGGGCAAAAGTGGTATCAATCGTTTTGTTTGGACCTACTGATGAATAATCCGTGGTCAAAATCGATTCTGTCCGTCCGTCCGTCCGTCCGTTCCGTGAACACGATAACTCTCGAACGGATGAAGTTAGACAGTTGAAACTTTCAGAATAGGTTTGAGGTATAAATATCTCGGCTAAGTTCGTTATTGGGCCAAATCCGTCGGATGGTTCAGTAGTTATGAGCATCTGAAATTTTGTTTCCTCAATAACTACTAGAATATCCATTCGATCGAGTTGATACTTGGAATGTTATTGAGGGAGGCTGAAACGAAACGGCTTGCAAAATTTCGCAGAAATCGTCATGCTAGAAAATTTTTAAAAAATTCACAAAAAAAAAATTTCAATACTCAATATCTTCCAGGACTTCATTTAGATTTAAATAAAAATCCGTATATATATTGAGGCTACCGATATCTTACTCATCCTCAAATTTCATTGTTGTAGCTTTCCCCCTTCTGAAGATATGATAATTTTTTTCATTTACTCAAGAGAAAAATAGAGATGTCATGAAGTCCGAGCTTTGTCATTGAAAGATTCGCCATCACAGATCGATATTCGTTTGACAACTTGCGGACCTAGTTATCAGTGTCAGTTGGCGTAATATCAATCAAAATTTTCATAGAATTCATAGAGGTAGAATTCGATGTCGATGACGTTGTCAAAATTCAGAAAAGCACAGACGTAATATTAATCAAAAAATTTTTTATCATATAGAAAGAATTTGATGGCGTCAAAACTCAGAAAAGCAATGACGTAAGTTTTTAGGAGAAGCATAGAACAAAATTTGGTGAAAATTATGAGTAGTTATTTTCAAATTGAGATAAAGGTTTGTTTATTCATTAGGCTTTCATATTTGCATCACATTGTCCCATAGTACGGAAAAAGACTATTGTTCACCCGATCAGAGAGCTTATAGATTTGTTAAGGTTTGAATATTTACTAGCAAGTAGCTCAACAAGAGCGCCAAAGCAATCTGACCTCACGTCAGTGCTTTCTAAATTTTTTTATCTTGTTTTCGTTGTATGTCCGACATTTATGAATGACCAAAAAAAAGAATTTTCTATTATGCTTGTTGGTATCCATAGACTTCCAGGACATGCGTAAGCGACATTTTGTCTCTTCGACCAAAAAATCCCCATTTTCCGGACTTTGATGTAAATTACTTTAGAATGAGCGCGCCAAAAGTCCTGACTTCACGTCACTGATTTTCTACATTTTTTCCTTTTTCAAATACTATGAATGGTATCAATCGCCCCGCGACGGTATGGGGACGTAATTTTATTTGTTATTCATGGTTGCGTGGCGACCATGCCAAAACAGCTGTTTCCTGTTTCTGTGTCAAGTTCACTCTAGTGCATGGAACCCTTATTTATTGTTTTCCAGTCGTTTATGGAATACTGATTTTATTTCGCGAATATCGACATTCAATGAATGAAATTCTCCACGTGAGTACACACAACTTTTTTTGATGTCATTTCTGCTTTTGTATCTAGATTTTTCAATTTAGTTTCTAGGTTTTCGTGATTTAGACGTCAGTTAGTTGTCAGTAATTATTTATAGAGTTACATGAAATTTCGCTGTATGAATCTTACAGATTTTAGTTTTTTCACACGATGTTAACCGATAATCATTTCGTATCGGTAAGTTAGCTACAAAAATAACCTTTAATTTGGGAGTTAGTTGTCTTTAGGACTTAAACGAGAGTACCAGTATAATATTAGGAAGAATAATCTACAGAACGATGAGTGACATTAGCCAGAATCAACCAATAATATAATGAGCTACCCACGCTCAGGGAAATTCATAAGATCATTAATAGATGAAAAGGCGCAATTTTACTAATTCGATTTCTTGAAAGATATATTTAGTCTTTGGAGGGCGGCGCGATTTTTCTCTGTTTCAGAATTGATAATTCTATAATAACAGAAAAGATTCAAACAGGGATTTCCTCTAAGATATGCTAATATTTCTATAAAAATACCTCTTTATAGTAGAAATCTTGAGATACAGCGTTATAAAATTTTGTCAAAAACGTAGTCAGCCAGTTGATGTTTTGCCCTAAAGTCTGATATCTTCTGAGATCGAGCAGACAATGGGTTTCATCCCCCTGTAAAAGAATCCGTGATCAAAAATTAAGATGTCAGATCTTCCGTCCGTATATACCATGAGATGATTAGGAGTTTTCATATATACAGCATGGGTATGGTCGAATTTGCGAAATTATGAGAAAATTGTTAGGCTAGAGAAATTATAAAAATTAAAAAGAATTTCAATATTCGATATCTCAAAATATTCGTCAGATCTCAATGAAAACTTGTGCATGAATGTTTGCTAATGATCTTTAAATTTGTAGAGCTATCATTTGGGTAATAACTCTAATCTCTTATTGTCCTTCTTTCCAACGTTTCAACAGACATCTTCTGTAGTTTTCATGGTAAAAATTAGCTTTTGAAAGAGCTGGCAAGTTCGGAAAATTATTCAATTTTCACAAATAAATTTCATGTATGTAAATACTTCTTCAAGTTATTTCAAACAATTGACCTCCAAACATTCGGCAACTCAATTGTTGGTGCATGGGATTGAGAGCGATATTCATGAATGTTGCCTCTTTGATTTTTTTCTCGTAGGCTTCTCTTCTTCGGATAAGATGTTTCGTTCTATTTGATCAGCATGTTGTACCAACATGGATATATTGGTCTCTTACATTTGAGAAAGCTTCTGATGTTATTTTATTCTCACTTTCAAGGGCGTTTTGTTTCTCTGATATGAACTGTCTTATTATATCGAGCCTATTCCCAATTCTTCTCATTTTTTCTGATAGACTTTTCACATAAGAAATGAAACTTTTTATGGTTTGTTGCATATCTTCTTCTATTGGATTGGGTTCAAGCTGATTTTCTGTTATTTGTTTTGTTCTTTCCAATAACTTTTGGGATAACCATTACTTCTGAGTGTTTTTGAGATGTTATTTAACCCCCATTTTTATCTTGTTGGATAGTGCATATATTTGTCATCATCATAAAAACATTTTGCCACTCCCAATTTAATATTTAGTTGATGGTTATAGTCACCATGTAGATATAGACCTGTGTTTTTTGGTTTTTTGTACATACTGGTTTTTGGGATTTCATTTTGTTTATGATCAAGTACATTTTAAAATGGAAGTTGTTTATCTTTCTCGATTTCCATCGAGTATTCAATGGATTCTTCTTGATTATTAAGATACTGAAGGAATCCATGTATAGTGTTCATTCCGTGTTGCCAAATGATGAAAGTATCATCTACATATGTCTTCCATAATTTGGGTTTTTGTATATATTGGTCGAGAGCTTTTTATTCTAAATTCTAAATATATAAATCATTTAAACTAGGAAACACAGTTGAACCGATTGTCATTACAAATTCTTGTTAATAAAAATGTCTTCAAATTGGATGTATGTTGTCGATGCAAATCGAGAGCATTTCCATTATTGCATTCACAGTGTAGTTCTTTCACTTGGTGTTTGATCATCTTCAAATAAGCTTGAACCCAATACAACAAAAGAAGTTATGCAATAAACCATAAAAAGCGTCATTTTTATGGGAAAGGTCTATCAGACAGAAAAGTTCCTTTTCATAAAACAACGAGATATGAAGCAAGCCCTGTCTATCAGGCAATTATATTGTATAATCACCTTCCACCTAGTATTAAAATGTTAGAAATAAACAAGTTTAAGAAAGTGATAAAAATCAATCTTGCTTGTAAAGGCTAATATTCTGTGAATGAATTCCTAGGGGATGCTAACTCTTGTTCGGAATAATTTATATTTTGTTCATTTCTCAATATTGACTTGTCCCATACATATTTGTATGTCTTAGAGGATCAATAAAATTCTATTCTATTCTATTCTATCAGGAAAAAATGAGAAGATTTGGAAATAGTTACGACATAAAAACCGTCTTCAAGACATAATATACTATCAGGGCTAATATAACAAAAGTCAAACCTGATAACGAGAATCAAATAACAAAGAATTGCATTTATGAGATATCATGCAAAACGCCCCTTGAAAGGGAATAAAGGAACATGAGAAGCTCTCTCAAGTGTTGGACACAGATAGATCCAATTGGTTCGACATGATATTAATTAAAATCACCTGATAAAATGGAACGAAACATCTATCATATCCGAAGAAGAGAAGCCTAGATGAAGAAAAATCAAAGAGACAGCTGTCAAGAATATCGCTCTCAATCCCATGAGTGCACCATCAATTGAGTTGCCGGAACTGTGGAGGCCAATTGTTCGAAGTAACTTGCCGGCAACTTAATACTCCAACTTGATTGATGGTTCACTCATGGGAATAGGGGTGATATTCATAAATGCTGCTTCTTTGGTTTTACTTCTTGAACGCCTCTCTTCTTTGCATATGAGAGATGTATCGTTCCGTTTTATCAGATGATTTTCACCCACACCATGTTGGACCAACTTGGATCTATGGGTGTCAAACACTTGAGAAAGCTTCTGATGTTCTTTTATTCTCACTTTCAAGGGCGTTTTGTTTCTCGGATTTGAGATCCTATTCTTTCGCATGGTATATTATACAGGGTTATGATAAAGTAATGCACAAAATTCATAAAACGTACAACGATCACTTTTGAAATAAATGCAAAAACACGTCAAACGGTGTTTTATATTCCGCATCTCTGTACATAAGTTACAAAAATAACAAGTCAAATTTGTCAAAGTTATGACATCATCAACATATTTTTTTAATGGGAAGCTAAGATTTTTATTACATTATGTGATAAAGCTTGTTTTTTTTTACACTAGGGAAAAATTGTTGCAGTAGGGCTAACATAAGAAAAAAACGAGAAATCTTCTCGGTTGTATGGTCTTAATATATTCGTTATTTTATGTGACAGTCCCTGTATATACGGCAATTGTACTCGTCTTGTGGCGTCTGTTGGTATTTTCGTTAGTTGTGTGTTATATAGTGTGTGTTCTTTGTTTTATCAGTTTTTTATTCATAGTTTCAGGATAGTGGTTATCCATTATCCATATCTTTTACCTCCTGTAGTTTTCTTTCTCGTAATATGGGTGATGTTAATTTCAACGCCCTGTCGATGTATCCAATAGCGGTGCTCTTTTTTTGAGAATGGTGGTGTTGGGAGTTGTAATCCAATATGTGTCCAGTGTTCTGTTTCTTTCTGTGCCATCGAGTGAATAAATTGTCATTTTCTCTTATTACTGTGATGTCCAGGAAATTTAGACAGTTGTTCTCTTCTTCTTTTCGAGTGTAAATTGTAGGAACTCATGTATATTGTTGAATTCGTTGAGTATCAACTCAATTTCGGCCGGTGTTGTTATTGCCAAGCAGTCATCCACATATCGTTTGAAAAATGTTGTTTCGTGATTTTTCATAATTTTTTCCTCAATTAACTCCATTACCAGCTGTGCTATTGGTCGGAAAATTCTCACTGAGCGGGAAAATTCGAAAAAAAAATCGAAAATAGAGCTCCGCTGAAACAAGAATAACTTCGAGGTTTATGGATGGAAAATTTTCATTTTGGGGATTTTTCAGGATGTAAGATTGATGTATCCACTTTAAAAATCGAAATCGCGATTCATGATACAGGGGGTAAAAAAATCGCTTTCAAAGTTAGGGATGATAAAATTGTGAAAAATCAATTCTTTCAAATTAGAACCCCGTTTTTTATGGCAGATATTGAATCTACGTTAAAAAATAATCTGAGTGTATGGATCACACCCTTGCCCTAAAGTGTATATTTTCTGAGTTATTCACAAAAAACTGTTTTTCGTCTTGAATTTTCAGCTATTTCTTTTCCCTTCACGCCAAAAAGATGAAATTTTCAGGAACTGTTACTTAAACCATGTTTCAGATTGTACTACCCTATTATCCAAGAGAAAAAAGTTACAGGTTGTTCCTAAATAGAGGGCGAATGGCGAATTTGGGTTCGAATTTGTATCGGAAACCTCTTTATTTCAACTAATCGGCCATCGGTTTTCTCTCCAGTGATAAATGAATAATTCCTTATGAACCATATGCAAAAACTTACCATGTTTTACATTCTTTTTTTAATGATAGACATCATTAATTACATCTGCCAATTTCCTCTTTATTCAGTAGCATTTTGTGTTTACTATTAATTTGGTGATAATTCGTATTTAGTTATAAAATCGATCACTATGCCTAATTTTACCAATGAAGATTATTTAAATCTCATTCTACTTCATGGAGAATGTAATAAAGTTGTAGATAGAACGATTCGACTGTTCATTGAGAGGTTTCCTGACCGACCCAGACCAACGAGAGATACCATTAACAGAACCATGACAAACTTGAGAAATGTCGGATCTTTCGTTAAGAAAACTAACCATAGAGAAAAAAGTGTAGTAGAAGATGAGAACAACGAAATTACAGTTCTTGCATATTTTCGTGTGAATCCTCAAAATTCTCTCAAAGATGCCGAGATTGCTCTGGGATTATCTCAATCGAGTGTTTGGAGAATATTAAAAAAACATAAAATGCACCCATATAAATTCAGTAGGGTACAGCATTTGAAGGAAACTGATTTCGTCAGGAGATCAGAGTTTTGCGAAGCTATGATGATTCGATTTCAAGAGAATGAAAACTTTTCGGACTGTATAATTTGGACAGATGAATCTAAATTCACAAAGAATGGTTCTTTCAATAGGCATAACAGTCATTATTGGGATGAAGAGAACAATCACCACTTCAGACAATGGAACTTTCAAGAGACCTGGAGTTTCAATGTTTTTTGCGCCATCAAAAATAATGCAATTCTCGATGCTCACATTTATGATGGGACTTTAACTGGTAAGATAGAACACTACACATGTTTGCATTATTTAAAGAATGTTCTCCCTTAGGAGATAGATATTCTGACATATTGACTCAAATAATTGAGCCGCTAGTACAGAACCATAATGACTTATGGTATCAACAAGATGGCTCGCCTCCACACAATTCACTCAATGTGTCAAATATCCTATACAGGCTATTTGAAGATCGATGGTTGGCGAACAATGGTCCACATCTTTGGCCATCACGTTCTCCCGATTTAACTCCTTTAGACTATTATGTTTGGTGTAGGATAAAAAATATTGTCTACTCAACTCCCCTGACTGATAAAGAGGACTGCATAGAACGAGTCAGAAATGCATTCAGGTTTGTTTAGATTTTTAGATTCATAGTTTTGAAACTCAATTTGGTTTTTAAACACTTTTGCAGATCTCTTCTTCCCGATTAAATAAGAAGAGCAACGCACGAAGCATTCCTGAGACGTATAAATAAATGTCTAGAAATTAACGGTCAAAACTTTGAGCATCTTATATATTATAATATGTTATAACTGCGAGAGTTTGCCATGGTTCTCCTAATAGTAACTTGAAGTCGGTTTCAAGAAGGGGTGAAAAATCTACAGTATGGTTCAAATAACAGTTCCTGAAAGTTTCATCTTTTTGGCGTGAAAGGAAAAGAAATAGCTGAAAATTCAAGACGAAATACAGTTTTTTGTGAATAACTCAGAAAATCTCCACTTTAGGGCAAGGGTGTGATGCATACACTCACATTATTTTTTAACGTAGATTCAATATCTGCCATAAAAAATGGGGTTCTAATTTAAAAAATTGATTTTTCACGATTTTGTCATCCCTAACTTTGAAAGCGATTTTTTCACCCCCTGTATCATGAATCGCGATTTCGATTTCTAAAGTGGATACATCAATCTTACATCTTGAAAAATCCCAAAAATGAAAATTTTCCATCCAAAAACCTCGGAGTTATTCTTGTATCAGCGGAGCTCTATTTTCGATTTTTTTTTCGAATTTTTCCACTCAGACAGAATTTTCCAACCAAAACTGAAAAATGTTACATCAAAATAACTTGAAATTTTCTAAGGAATCTATTTCTGCAATAAAAAAATGGTGTTGTAATTTGAAAAACGGAAGTTGACGTCAGTTCCGGAAAAACCGGAGGTGCTCATGCTTCGAAAATATTTTAGATTTCATCAGCATCGTGAAACACTTATAAGTGCTGAATTTCATGAAAATACGTTCAGTAGTTTCCCGTATAAATATGGGTGAGGTTCCTCGTGAAAGACCCTGTATATTTGGGGTTTTACTGTTATGGGTCAGTAACGTTCTTTCAGTTTGTTTAGTTATGTTATTTTTTTGTTCCCATTCTTTGATTATTCTATTGTTTTCTTTCTCCAATGTGGTTGTTATGTCTCGTTTGATTTGTTTATATGCTGTGTTGTCGTCTAAATGTTCATGCATCTTTTCGTTCTATTCATTCTTCGTTATTATGACTATTTTGTTTTCCTTGTCGGCTCTAATGACTTGCAAATCATTGTGGGTTTTTAAAAATGATTTCGTTTTGTTGAAATTGGATTTTATTATGTTTTGTCTCTGTTTTCTACCCCTTAGTTGTTTTTGATGGGTATATAGGACTTGAGTGACGTTAGCTCGAATGTTATAGTCTAAGATCCGGCTGCAGAATCAGTGTACTCATCGAGTGTTTGCTGAAAACCAAATTTTTACACATATTTATGATTAGGAGAATTTATATCTACTAGGTTGCCTATCAATATGTGGCCGCTAGTATTTTTAGTTAAATTATTAATAATTCATAATCCGTAAGAAATTTCACTGACATGTTTTTTCAATGAAATGTCGTCTATTTTACGGCAACATCTATGAAGACTGAAAAATCATGGTTGCCGTTGCGCATCTGGCCGCACCTCTTCGCAGCCAGGTGTACACAGGTATGATTTTGTTACATTTATACACCCACAACGTACATTGATATTTTATAAATCAAATTAAAGCTAATTTTTTTCTGTTCATTATTATATACGGTTGCCTAATTAAATCTGGCCGCAAATAAGGGTTGCTGGCTGTTAAATATAGTAAATATTAAAAGTAGAGTGAAAGAGAGCTAGCGCGCTACACCACTATTCAGACGAGGATAGCGATTGCCAGCTGTCGGACAGTTTAAAGCCATTGCGCATGCGTCAGATGCTAGTGTTCTCAACGGATCAGTTGCGACTTTTATTCTAAGTATATATTCTAAGTATATATATATATAATATAAAACACATTTTAAAAATTTATAATTCACTTAAATTTATGAATATGTAAAGTAGATGTAATACTTAAATAAAATAAAATCTTTTTCATACAGTACTTGCACAACACTATTTTTTTACATAAATAACCTTGGTTTTATTCATCATCAATATCCATTTGTTTTGTAATTTTTAAATTTGTCATTTACTTTTTAATTTTTTATTTTGAAAAGAGAGACGTTTCTTTTGGAGTATTTATTATTTTGAGGCGTACCTACTATTGTTTGAATCGGAGGTTGAGAACAATAGCATCTGACGCATGCGCAATGGCTTTAAACTGTCCGACAGCTGGCAATCGCTATCCTCGTCTGAATGGTGGTGTAGCGCGCTAGCTCTCTTTCACTCTACTTTTAATATTTACTATATTTAACAGCCAGCAACCCTTATTTGCGGCCAGATTTAATTAGGCAACCGTATATAATAATGAACAGAAAAAAATTAGCTTTAATTTGATTTATAAAATATGAATGTACGTTGTGGGTGTATAAATGTAACAAAATCATACCTGTGTACACCTGGCTGCGAAGAGATGCGGCCAGATGCGCAACGGCAACCATGATTTTTCAGAGTCTTCATAGATGTTGCCGTAAAATTAACGACATTTCATTGAAAAAACATGTCAGTGAAATTACTTACGGATTATGAATTATTAATAATTTAATTAAAAATACTAGCGGCCACATATTGATAGGCAACCTGGTAGATATAAATTCTCCTAATCATAAATATGTGTAAAAATTTGGTTTTCAGCAAACACTCGATGAGTACACTGATTCTGCAGCCAGATCTCGTACTATTATCTTGGTCTTCTATCGATAATTCTTCAATTGTGTTCTCAATTTGTGTGATTATGTTTAATGTTGGGATTTCGTTTTCTTTGTCTATTTCAATGGAGTATTTGGGGCCTAAATTAAGTGTTTTCGCCACGAAGTCCGGTAGTAACGTTGTTGTCAAGTTTATTATTCTTGATTGGTCATTATTTATATTCTTTATACAATGGTACAATGCAACTTGGTAGGAATCGTGTATTTAGCGCCCTCTATGAGAGTCAGACATAGTTAATTGGATATATTAGTTTCCAAATACAAAATACTGATGGCATTACGAAAGTTTTCTACCAAATAAACCACAATTATTTCTCATCTTTTTTTAAAAACTCTGTATATTCTAAATTTCGAAAAATTTTGCGATTTGGTAAATATTTTTATGCGTTAAGAAATGAGAAAAAAATTCATGATATTAAAGTAGATGAATGTTTCCTATCCCGAAATTGCACTAAAAAATGATTATACAATTGAAAGTCGATACAAGCAGAAAACATGACATTAGGATGACCATTAAAAAAATATGGATTTGATACCAGTACTTACATACAACTAGTCAACTATTGGGTCTAACTTTTCGAGCCAACACAATACCGTGCTTAGCGAATGTACTGGTATCAAATTAAAAATATATTCAAAAATTTAGAAATTCGAGATAATCAATTGATATTCCTTCACAAAATGTTCCAGAATCCTTCTTTCAAAAAAGATTTTGCTTTTATTCGTCAATTGGAGACCCAGAATAACGCTTACCAAGAGAAGATATGGGAAAAGTTCGTAGGAGGCTATAATAAAAATGACAATGACGTAAGGATAATTAACACTCGCTTTAAATCACACCCGTCAGGATTATCTAGTGAATCCGAGGAGAGCGTGCATATTGTTCAAGGCGACTGGGACTACGAAACTACATTCAATTTAGCAAACACAAGTTTAGAACAGAAATCATTGAAGGAAAGGAGCAAATCAGTTTCTGGGAGTAAAGTAAGCAAAATCATATCCTCTTCCATAAAATAGGTCATTTTCATTATTCAACTAATTTTGAGTAATAATAATATCTATCACCCAACATCGTGTGTTATTATAATTCACACCAATAACTCACGTAAATAATTAGGTGAAGATTCTTTGAATTAATCACGGAATGAATGAAAAACATTTCGTTCGGAAACGCTATTTCAGACTTCAAGTTAGTATTTTCCACATTTATTTCTACAATTTCTTTGGATTGAATATCCAAAAATTACATTCGAAAAACGTGAAATATGATCGGGATTTTGATTCAAAGCAGTTATACTTCTGAATGAATTCATTTGACTGTACCTGGAGAAGAAAGGACACCCACGTTAGTCGATTCTATCAATGATCATGCTTCTAGTTTTCCATATTACCAACTTTAAAACATAATTCATCTCTTGATTGTCACGCATAGATACCCATATACCTCAGTGATGTAAATAGTTTATTCGTGAAATAAACTCATTATTATTATTACCATTATTCTTATGAGGAATGTCATTCTAACAATTTTGACGTATTCAAATCTTATTGATACCTTAGTGATGCGAGTATTTTAATGAATAAGTAGAATTCAGATGGTGAAGATAGTGTTTTATTAATATATAAATAACGAAAATGTGCTTAGCAAGATACTAATTGAGACTTGAATAATAAATTGCGAACGCAATGCTTGGCCTGGTCAATACTTCTAAATACACCAGGCTCTCGATGAGTTTCAAAGAAGGAACATTATTCATGTTGAAATGAGTATTTTCAACATTGGTACGATTATATTCTATGGGTGTACTAACAGGCTGACAGTTCCATTTTAAAATTTTTTAGAACTACATTACTATAATCTTCTTTATTTAAATGAATGATATCGATAGATCGTCGGCATTGGAAACTAGGATACAAGACAGGCAGCTGTAGAAAACTTCGTGAGGAAGCCACAAAGCAATTCATTCATAACATTACATCGCAAACGCTCGAGATTTGTTGAAATTTTAAATCAAATTAAACTCAATAATTAAAGAAATTTATTTTATTCCCTGAAAAATTAAGGGCTCGTTTATACCTGCCGGTACCTTGTGCCGTAACCTTAACCTTAAAAGTTGAACCATAGGAATTCAATGCTTTCGTTCATACTCATTCCCTAACCTTTTCCCGTACCGGTAAAATGTTGAACTTGTAGGAACAAATTCATAGAAATATATATTCATAAATAATTTGGACAAATTATATATATATATATTATATATATTAGATAATATATATATTAGATAATTAGATTAGATTATCTTATAAGTGTATAAGACTATCTTATAAGTAAGACAAATTAAGGGAATGTAAAAGTGGGCGAGTTTTTTTGACATATGCGCATTCCATAGAGCGTCAATTATTTATATCAGAGTATTGAATATAGAATCGATCTCTGTTTTAATAGCGGTAATTTCAAATAATATAATAAATTATAATTCAAGATGGTTAGCACGTTTCAAAACATTGAAAATCAAATTCAAAATGAGAATTACTATATTAACAAGCATACAGCAAAATCCATAAACTCTATGTTCTGTTTACGGTTAAGTTAACAGCCAGTATAAACGCCTACTGAAATTCTTAGGGAATACGGAATAAGGTAATGGCTTACGGCATAAGGTACCGGCCAGTATAAACGAGCCCTAACTAGACAAACATTTCATGGATTTCACCGATTAACTGGCTTTTAAATAAATATTCTTGTAATGCGAGTTCTAATCACGTAATACTTTCAATTAGTATGGTTTATCCATTTTTTTTCTAATACATTGAAGTATGATTATTTCGCTAATACATGGTCTCTTGCTTGAACATAAATGTTTTCAGTATTATTCTATAAAGATTTTACAAGCCTGATTAATGGTAAGTTGATGCTCATTTATGTATGTGTTTCATTAATTTATAAGAAAACAAACATTATTTCTCAACAGAATTCAACCTATAACTTATGAAGTTTTCATGTATGAAAAGATTAATTAACCAATTAATTACACACTTTTATACAAAAATTCCGAATAACTCAATAAATAATTTATTCTAATCAGAAACTGACGGCCCGAAGAAAGTTATCTGATAATCTGATTATAAAAATTTGCTCCAAATATCTTTTCGTGTAGGAAAAGATCGTGAATAGCTGATCATTAATTTCAAGATCACCATTAGAGGGGCGATGAATAGTATATATATATATTTTCTTTTGAACTTTTAGCTTACAATATTTAGTTAGCAAACAATAAAGCATATAGATGAGGGGTTAGTATGAATAGTAATAATACACAAAGAATTCTCGACAGATATTGCCGTGCGTTCAAAAGTACTTACTCTCAATGCCCAGTTTACTAATGGAATCAATCGGTTTACAAATTGATGCCAATGCTTATTGTAAAAAAATTGCATAGCCCGCATGTTTATATTCAGACCTTATAAAATCTATATATCCTGAAAAATTTTAAATAAGTAATATTAACTCATTATCTGCCCAATGCTCCTCAAAAAAATGATGACTTACAGACCTCGGAAGAACATGCTGTAGGTACATAATGAAATTTGTTGAAAATAGATTGATTATTCCAGTGAAGCAGCCTAAGGTCGTTCCAGATTGATTCGACTGGTATGAAAATTTTCGGAATTCCTCTTCTCGTAAAATCTTCGAATTCCTGCTCCAGCAGGCCTTATAGTCAAGTTGAAAATCTCATCGAGATGGTACAAGTCAAAACTGATTTGGAAAGAGGATGTTACATCTTGTCACACTACTATGAGAAAAGAAGGAAGAAAATAATATTGGTTTGTCAAATCGCAAATAAATCACTTCTTATTCTCGTTTTGGTGGAAAATGTAGTGAAATGAATCTCAGGGTGGTGGGTAAAATGAAACTATCTAGTTGCTCTCTCTAATTATAATCTTGTCTTGTAGCTTTGTTGAATATCCTCTTAACGAGATAGGTCAGAACAACTGAAATTATTGGGCTATATAAACTGATCAACAGATAGTACGAGATTGGATTATTTATCGTTGTCTGAATAAGCATAGGTTAATAAACGCTTAATGAAATTTATATCAACACAATTCATATGAACTCATTTGGCCAATTGTATTATAGACGTCTATAAGTACTTACGGTTCTGTTCCAAATGTGCAAATTAATGACAGAAAGAATAACGAGTCAAAGTATTAATGTTGTGCTCGTAGAGTGTTTTCGAAGCCCTCGTAGTGGGCATTGATAAGGATAAGGAAACACAATAAAGAATTTCACCCTTGTAAGACACATACATTACAAGAATGTTCAACACACAGCTCAGATGATAAGTCTTCTTGAATTTTGTACAAGACAAAACATCTTCAACGTCTTTTGAACATTTATTTCATTTATTCTTCAAAACAGTGACCATCTTCACGAGATACAAAGTTATGAGATCTTCTAAAAATATCGAGCTTAATGCGAAGCATGCCGGAGTTGAAACCGAATAGTCGAACTGGAGGCTTTTTTGAGTATAGAGAATATCATGAAGGTGGTCAGCTTTGAGCGCATCATGACCAGCTCGTAGACTACACAGTTCAGTGTAAATATAAAAATTACTGCTGCTCAAAATCAGAATATATTATTCTCAGCGAGTAAATGAACATGAAGTTCATGTACGAAATTTTTCTTGTTTTCAAATATTTTGCCCTTGTTTACAGCTCGTACTCAATGAAACAGAAAGGAAGAAGTTGCGTAAAAAACTTACCAGACATCTTGATAATGGAACGCTGGAGAAGTTCGAGATCGGAAAGATAGGCGACCAGAGTTCGAGAAATTCAAGAAAAGAACTTGAAGAGAAAAGTTATACAGCTAAGGAAGATCATCAAAAACATTATTTTGATAGATGGCGTATCACTAACTCTACGCTTAACGCATCGAAAAGTGAATCAGATGCTTCGCTTAGTGAGGAAAAACTAGAGTTGGGTGATGAACCTGCTATAGAAATAGAGAAGAAGATGTCGGAAGAAATAGAAAGACTCAAGGCTCAGTTGAATATGAGAACAAAGAAGGTTGAAAGGATCAAGCCAAAGACGAGTGAACGAAGAATTAAATCGCAGGAGCATAGAAGACACAGACAGATGAGAGTTGAGGCTGACTACCCAACGGAAATGAGGAAATCAAGATACTTCATTGAGAAATGTATAGGTGTCCTAAAAGAACTCAGGTAATTTGAGAGTTTTTTTTTTCCATTTGTGAACTCGTGAAAGAAAATAATTTTTTTTTCAGTATAGCCATGGACAATGGAATTTCACCGCCAGATGGTGATGATGATTATAATAGAAGGAAAGTCAGAACCAAAGAATTCACTTCAAGATTTTCTAGAATTTATTTATACCCCCTTCTAACCCAGGTTAGTATATATTCTTATTTTTGTGCGCTTGGTCTATAGAACAGCTAGATATCGTTCTGCTCAATTGTCTGTAAATTTTGGATATCGAGCCAAAATTGGTGTCAATCGATGGGGTATGACTTTCTGATGAAGAATACAGGATTAAATTTGAGTATATCAGTCCAGCCGGCCGGTCGCCGGTATAATCTTTAACTTCCGGATAGATAAGCTAGAACTTTAATTTTTTCAGAATAGCTTAACTGCCCAATTTCGTTGTTGGACAAAATCCGTCAAATGGTTCAAGAGTTATGAGCATTTGGAATTTGGTTTCCTCTGTACCTCCTGGAATATCTATCGACTCAAGTTATAAATTGAAAAAAATTAAAATAGGTTGAATCGAATAGGCTCGCAAGATTTCACTATTCAAATATTCCTAAACATTTTTTTAATACCTTATACCTCATAAGCTATCCGAAGTATTTAAATGAAAATTTGTACATGTTTGGGCGTTATTGATATCTTACATATTCTCGAATTTCATTGTCGTAACATTCTTCCAACAGAAGATATAATTATTATTTCACTTACTTAAGGGCAAAAAATCAAGGGGAAAGTTAGTTCATTACATTGCATTTACGTTTCGTGTCGGCTAATGGCTCATTGCAACTTTATGCTGCCGTCGAAAACGAAACTGCTTATCACTTCGTGCCTTCTATTCACCTCAAACTTCTGAAAAAAGTACCAAATCATTCGTCTGAAAATACGAATTGGAATCGGAAAAGAGAAATGTCACAAAGTCCATCAGAAATTTCAATTCTTGATGCTTTCACATATACGTATTCAATTTACATGGGTCGGACTTATTAAATCAGTTTCAGTTGATGGAAAATTCATTGAAATGGTTCATTTTTAGGGTGAAATAATGCATGTTGTCTGAATTTAGAAAAGCACTTGAGGTCAGGAACTTCTGAAAAGATGATCTAAATTGTTTTCGATGGAGTAGATATAAGTTGCCATGTCCCCGTAACAGGACATCCATTTTCAAAAGAAGCTTCAGTTGTCAAATTTGTAAGCGGTACAACAGCATTCCTGAATATTTGAAACTGTTCACTCAAAATATGTTTGAGAGAAAGATCAAGACCTATCTCCTTGATCATTTTCAGCACAGATTTTTGGTCGTCTCTGTGGATTTTTCTCTGTTAAGATGCGCAAATACATAAATAATCTTCTTTTGTTGCCTTTTATACAATACAACTCTTTGGTTTCTATTTTAGCTTTAGATATATTCAAATGTGCACTTGTAGAGCTGTGGTAGAATACCTTTGGGCGAACTTCCCATAGAGATTTCTTGTAAAAAAAACCTTATAATTATCAATATCAAAATTGCCTCAATTGATTGGGTTCGACTTTCTAATGAAGATTCCGTGGTGTGTGGAACTCCTTGCCTTCATCTGTGGTTGGGTCGTCGTCTGTGAATTCATTCAAGAACAACTACGATGGTTGGCTTCTTCGTGGATGATTTTGAAGGACTGCTTATTTTGTATTTTTGTTTTGGAAATTATCTCTTATTGTATAATCAAGCACTTTTTTTTCTTATATGTTAAATTCTTTGTGAGTTTATAGGCATGGCCTCAACTCTTATCTGTCTAATAATAATAATAATAATAATAAACTTGACTGTCGTATATTCCCTTTTCCACAAAGGAAATTATCTAGCGTTTTTATATTTTCAGAATAGGTTATATCTCCAAATATCTCGGTCAAATTCGTTATTGGATCAAATCCCATTTGATATTCAGATCATCTTCAAATTTCAGCAAGTACCATCTTCTTGTGAGAAGCTCAAGGTTTTATATACAGGGTTGGGAGAAAGTTTAGTACCAAATTAATGTCGGAACGGACGATAATTTTGAAATTTGGTATCTGAGTGTAATGGACCACAATGCATTTGATGAGTATATTTTCATTAATGAGATACTTCCGGTTCAACCGAAAATGACAATTTTTTTAAAATTTAAATATGACACCCTATATATTTCTGCAGATTCTGAAAGAGCACCTTGTTTCGGATCTGTCCATACCAGGTACCATGTAAAAATTATCTGTAAAAAGAAGAAATACAGTTTTTTTGTCCAATTGAGGAAAAAGATCGTATTGAAATATTAATGACTAGTAAGCGTGTAGATCCATAAGCCCGTAGATCAATATAGGCCAGTAGATCAATAAGTAGTCCAATAAGCTCATAGACCAAGATAAACCATAGATCAATGAAGCTCACAGAAACACGAAACACGGCAAAGAAAATGATGGGTTTTAAGGAGACCTTTCGTCCTCGCTCTTGAAAAATGTAGCGACTCCCGGACCCGTGGCGTTCCGGCTTTGGAGTTTATTTCCATATCCCGGGGCACCTTTGGCGAAAAACGTCATTTTCGCGATTTTCGTTTGAAAATTTTGGGGATTTCGAGAGCACCGGGGTTCGATTTCCGCACGCTTCTTCAAGAAGAGGATACGCCCTTTCGATCTGTTTTAAGACTCCCCCGAAGTCGGACCTTCGGGTCTCCCGGGAAGCTCCGCTCCCCTGGTCCTTCCCGTCCAGTTTCGAAATGATTTTCTCTGGTTCCCTCCTTACTGCTATATTATACAGGGTGAGTCTTTGACCACTGCGTTAATTTTAACCATAGATTCTTGACGTCAAAAGAAACATTTTCTTCCTATAACATTTTTCGAAATTTGGCCCCGTTCAAAAGATATAGGGTGTTGAAATATCATAAAAAAATTGCATTTTCAACTGTAATATTCAAACGACAATATCAATTGAAATGATCTCTTGTAGAAGGTTTTTGATAACAGTCATGCATATTTTGGCATCATCAGATTTATTCCATTTCTTGTCGGTTTCTCACTGCTACTCTTCAGATTGGTTAAATTGCATGAAAAACAAATATCACTTGAACTAAAAGTCTGTATCTTGTACTTCCTGGAATCATTAGTCTTTTTCGCAGATAAAATCATTCCTCATCTTTTCTCCTAAATTGCACCGTTCTTGAGATATTTGAAGTTGAAAGGAATTAAATCGATATAATTTTGTCCAAACTTTCTGATTTTTCCAAATCGAACTCTGTGCTGACATGATTCAATTATCAGATTTGTTCAATGTTGCCATATTTTATGTCTTTATTAAATATTTCTACATGGTTGAGGAAATTTCTCCAGTCTATGGCTCCACCACTAAGCACTATAGATGAAATTAACCACTGAACAATTTTTGTCTTACATTCACTACAAAATCTAAATTGCCATTTGCTGTATTCATTATTAATGATGTCTAGCACCTTGTTTGATATTGAATCAAGAGTCATATTCTATAATAAATAGAGATAAAGATTTCCATCACTCACATAGGTACTTCGGTATATTTTCATGATGACCGTTGAAATAGATAATATATTTTCTGTCAGGAACTGTTAAATTGAAGAATTGTCTTTATGAAGAGCTGGTTCTTTATAGCTTCAGACTTTCACGGTTCATCAAATTATATCTATTTTAACATAGGAATGCTTCAAATTAAGCTCATATGAGTTTTAAAAACTTCGAACCCAGTCTCTTAGATTTGTTTTGTGGCTTTAAAGATCTTTTTTTCACATCTTTATTTCATACATCGATTCAACCTGGTTCACAAACTTAGGAGATAATAGAATTTGACTTGATTTTAATATTTGTGAATGTTTGTTATGATGCATGATTAATTAAAATTCTATCAATATTGAAATTGGAAGCTAGAGGCTCATAAACAAGAAAGATTGAAATAGAATGCATTTTCTGACCATAATCATTTCATACTGAATTGAATTATTTCAAACTATGGAAATTATCCCTAGAATATTTTCCACTTTTTTCTTGAAGATAATACAAATAACTGTTGACAGTTTCAAACAGAATCAAAACAACAGGAAACCACAGAACACTATTTGTTACTGCAACTCGTTATTGTTAGTTAAGTTCATTTATTTTCTGTTCCAAAATGCTTGTTCGTTTCATGCGGCCCACGTATGTTCATTTCTTTGTCTATGGACGCGTAACATATGTTGGAGATATATGACAGTGCGAGACGGAAGTAGTAGTAATTCGAATACACACGTCGACGCTCGTTCGATGCAGTGCAAGACTTTTCTTCGTTTCTTCGCAAGTTTTCTCGTTAATTTCTACAAGTTCGAACGCCAGTGAAAAGGTGACTATTTCTCGCTCGTGAGTGACACATTGATGTGCTGTGAAACCAGGTACGCAAAAGTCGATACTCCAACATTTCGTATTTTCTTTTCGAGTCATTTTTTCTCACCGGAATTTCATTATTAATTTCTCTTTTGCTTTCATTTGATTTCAAAGGCCGTGTCGCGCCACTATTTTATTGGAAACTACCCACCACAGAGACGTTATAACATTTTAATGCGATAATGCACTCTCGTTATTCTGAGAAAAATTATACCTAAAGATCAATAATGGTTACAGATATTATCTTTCATGTAAAAAAACATTGCAATTATTAATTTTTTTCTCTCCTGGGGTTCGGTAATAAATTGATATTCTATGGTAAGGTATTAAAATTTGACATAATCTATGAATAACCATTATTCAATATTTATGTTTTTGTTTACATGATTAAAAAAGATACTCTGATTATAAAATCCAAAAATTTACGCATGTTCAGTAATTAATTATGTTCTAAACAAAATAGATTCATATTAATGATCTAACAAACATTTTTTCAAGCAAGAATAATTGCACATCTAAATCTGGGAATATTTGTAATCTATCCAAGTAAATTGTTATTGGGATTCAATACAGAAAACAATCATCAAGCAAAGTAACAACACTTTAAAATAATTATTCGTAGTGACATCATTCATTGTTGTTGAAGATTTCGAAAAAGATTTTCATATTTTTAACAAAGAAAAATCATGAGACTTCATAGACCTGTTCACTGGTCTCTGTCAAGGAGAAGAAACTTCAGAAATATCAGTGTTTGGAAAATCATAGATGATTTATTCTGGATTTGACTGAAAAAAAAGCAAAGTGACAACCTCTTGCCTTGGAAGTTTTCATAGAAATGATGGTTTTCATGATTTGGAAATTTTAAGAAGAAAATTACAAATGTATGATGATAACATCCAATAATTCTGAGGTTTTTTTGGAATTTCTCACTAGAAAGGGATGGTTTATAATCTTGAAGTAGAAAGAAATTATAGTAGAACAACAAAAATCTATGTTTATGGTGTTGAATTTTTTTGACCAAAAAATTAGTATTTTGTATCTTCCTTCTGGATATGGACCTCATCGGATGAAACATGAGTGAGTAAATCATTTTTTAGAGGGAAAATAATGTTTTTAAACAATTCAGATTCATTAGTGGAAGCTGTGGAAGGTATTTTTCATTCAAACTAAACTGGACTACAGAGGGGTATTTGCCCAATGTGAAAACTGAAAATTCTTATAACTTTTTAACCCAGCTGAATATGGAAAAACCGTAATGGAAAAAGTGTTTCTTTTGATCTCAAGAACCTACGGTTTAAATTAACGCAGTGGCCAAAGACTCACCCTGTATAGTCGATGATCGGTTATGGTGATCGTGTTAGAACTAATGAAGAAATGTGTCATATTTTTAATGATTTGCATCCTTAAAAAAATCCAATATCAGGATCAACAGTTACTAGAACTTTACAACGTTTTAATGCATCTGGAATGGTCAGGGATCTGCCAAGATCTAGAAGACCACGGGATGTAACGAACGAAGCGATGAGGCAAAATATTGCCATTGATTTAAAGGAATCACCTCAAACTTCTACCACAGTTCTGGTGCGGAACTACGGCATAAGTCGTCGTTCCGTAGGAAAAATATTAAAAAAGGAAAATTTTTATCAGTATAAGGTTTGATTAGTCCAAGAATTGTCAGAGGATGATTTTGATCGATGGCTCGAATTTTGCGAACGGCTAATGGACATCTGTAATGACGACGAACGTTTTGCTTTCAATGTGGTGTTTTCTGATGAGGTAACATTTTGTTTTAGTGGAACGGCTAACCGCCATAACTCAAGATATTGGTCAACTGAGAATCCTCAGCATTGATACTCCGCTACAATGTCGCGCGGTCGAGGTATTTGTTGCTCCGATTGTTCCAAAAAGATTGACAGATTCCACGATTCAATTTGTTGTTCAACTTGTGTAAACAGTTATCACATTAACGGCCGGTTTCTGAAACGATGATCATCATAGAAATCAACTAATCAGCTGTTAAATCTATGGTCAACTGCCATTTGAGTTGCTGAAAGGATGGTCAACTAGGTTAATTTGACCAAGCTGTCAGTTGACACAGTGGTCAAATATTTCAGGTAAATTGTATGTCAATCGTCATTTTGAGTTTCTGAAACGCAAATTAAGGCTAAATCAGTGGTCAAACTAGTGTCAAAGAACTTGTCAACTAATCGGTGTTGTTTGGCGAATTAACTTGAAAGAAATCTTGTTTATGAATGAAATCTATGTATTTTCCAAGGAAATCTTAATTTTATCGGTATGTATGAAAATAATTTAATAGTCTTTAATATATAATTTTTATGAAAAGGCATTTATTTTTTCCAATTTTGCGATGTAATATGTTTTCGTTAATAATTTAGTTTTCTGAAAAAACAAGCATTTTTGCAACAATTGGTGAATCTATTTTTTATTGTAGATAATAATTATGGATATCAGCTTGGATATAAGCATGTCTAGTAATTTAGCGAAGATGAGAATCCAAGGCCACGAACTCTTAGGAGAAGAATGAACTCTTTTGATTTCTACAATGATGTGGAATTCAAAAATAGGTATAGACTGTCCAAGGATATTATAACATTACTTCTGAATATGATAGAGGATAAAATAAAGCCCTTAACATCAAGGAACAAATCAGTTACTGCCTTGGAACAAGTACTTCTAACAATAAGCTATTTTGCAACAGGAGCATTCCAAATAACAGTAGCTGACCATATAAGGGTCCATAAAACTAGAGCATGTAGAATAATTAAAAAGTATCTAGAGTCATTGCTGAACTTCGACCCCAGTTCATATCTATGCCAAGAACAGAGGATGAACGGAATAGAATCAAATCAGAATTTTATTCTATAAGTTCATTTCCGAACCTGATTGGATGTGTAGACTGCACACATATAAAAATACAGTCACCTGGAGGTCCACAAGGTGAGCTTTTCAGAAATAGAAAGGGATACTTTTCTCTTAATGTTCAGGTGATTTGTGATCCCGCAGGGATTATTTATTGAGGACAGTGGCTACCCTTGTCGATCATATTTATTGACTCCATTTCTGAGGCCATCAACTCCCGGTGAGCAAGCGTACAACAGAGCACAGATCAAAACGAGGAATACTGTTGAAAGAACATTTGGTGTCTTGAAGAGACGTTTTCCTTGTTTGTCTATGGGAATTAGGCTGAAAATAGAGACAACCATGAATATCATAGTGGCATGTTGTGTTCTGCACAATTTGGCATTAGTTCATAATGAATACGTAGCAGACTATCGGAGAGAACTTCCCAGATGATCCCCCAAATACTTCTACAAATGATGAAAATATATCAGTCAGATCTTTGTTAGTATCAACACATTTCAATGTTCAATAATAATTGTGGAAGAAGACTCGGATCAAAGGTCATACAATCCGTCACAAAAATCCTATGAAGTAAAAGTAGTGCGTTGAGGAACAGTTGTTACAATAGCTCAAATAAATTTATATTCTAATCTACTCTTATTTATAGACTGAAAACATTCTATAAATCCAATTACACCAAATTTCATTTCATTGTTTTTACTTCTGTGTACTGTGATAAAATAATAAAATTGGATTATGTATGAACAAGGTTGTTTGCTCAATTATTTTGAATACTTCAAATTAAAACGATATTTTTCATTTTATTGACCTATTGATGATAAATTTTTCAGTTGAAAAACAGCATCTGTATTTTAATACACCAGATACGACTTAATACACAGGTACAGTTAAGACGCTAAACGATTCATAAATGCAATCTATCGTAAGAAACAGTTGTAAGCAAGTTCAACCAGGTATTTTTTATGGTCACTTGAGGAAAATTATAAGATTGTTAAAATTTAAACATCAGTTATCGGATAATTTTAAAATCTTAACCACAAAACACTAATATCTTAACCTCTTTAATCACAGAATATTAGTTTTTATCGGAGAATCTGTGGTTGGACAGTCTGGCAACAGGGTCGCCTCATGTCAACTGAAAATGATCATAGATTAGTTAAATATGCACTGAACATCCTTTCGGAAACTCAAATTGATTTGACATCTCTGTCAAGATGATCGTTGTGTTAGTTGACATGAGATTTGATCATCCTTTCAGAAACTGGCCGTATGTGTACCCAACTACCTGTCGAATATTTCAACAATATCCGTACGGATGGAACTATAAACAGTTGGAATTGTGAGAAATGTACAACAATCAATACATCGAATATAAACAATGGCTCGTCATCTACAGGAGAATTGGGTATAACTATGGAATATTTGCTGAGGATGAAAGCTGATATTGTACGTGAAATCAATTTATCTCTAACTTATGAAATTAATGAATTAAAGAAATTAGTAATTTCTCAATCAAAACAAATAATCAATCTGACGGAAGAAGTCAAAATCCTAAGAAGCGTAAACAGAAATGTTATCACAACTGGCGTCGATAACAATATCTCCGTCTCACCATCTGCCCGGAGTTCCCTCGTTGATTCGGTGTATTCTACGGACCAGGTACGTTCCGACGATCCTCGCACTTCCACACATATCGAGATTAATAATATGAATGTTGATAATACGGCGAAGATCACTTTACCAACTAAGACCGAAAGCGATAGGACCGAGCCAACAGAGTGGACCGTAGTGGCATCGAGGAAAAAGACAAAGACAAGGGTTAGAGCAGACACAAAAAATGAGTCTACTATACAGGGTGGCTCTTACAACGTGAAATCCAGCAGATCGCAAAATTTATTCAGACCCATTATTGGTACCCTAAAGTCAAGTACACTGAATGTGGTACCGAAGAAGAGGATATCTTATTTACATGTATCCAGATTAAGTCCAACTACCACGGTGGACGATCTCCATAGCTTTTTTGGCGAACACATATCCGATTTCACATGTGAGAAACTGGAATCCAGAAAACCGGATGTTTATTCCTCATTTAAGGTTACTCTACCTACCGTATTTTTGGAGCGGGCAATGAGTCCTGAATTCTGGCCAGAGGGTGTTGCAGTGAATAAGTTTTTTATGAGACATCGGAAGACAGATAGCAAAGAGTGAAAGGTAATGTTTTAGATTCTCTAGTTCATACTGAACACAATAAAAAAAGAAAAATTAAAATAGTACAACTAAATGCCCAAAGTTTGCCGAATAAAATAGCGAAACTTGAAGTTTTTATTGACATCGAGAATCCTGATGTTTTGAGCATATCAGAACATTGGTGCGACCAGCATGAAATATCCTCCATGGCACTCAAGGGCTATGTAATATCTGCTTCATATTGCAGGTCTTCTCACAAAAGTGGGGGAACAGTTTTGTATACTAAATCATGTTATCAAGCAGTAGAAATTAGCCATATTAAGAAGTTTTCAATGGAAATGCAGTGTGAATTTTGTGGTATCAACTTAAAAATGAATTCTTCTGATGTCTGTATTTTAAGTGTCTACAGGAGTCCTGGAGGTGATTTAGATTTATTTTCTAAAGTACTTTCCTATGTGTTGGATTATTGTCTCACCGGTTCTAGGATTATCTTTGTATGCGGTGATTTGAATATTAATTTTTTTGTTCCTCACAGGTGCTTATAATCCCTTCAGATGTGTTTTGGTCTCTCGGTCACTTCAACCGAGACCCACAAGGGTGTTTACTAATAGGCATGGAATTACCAGTTCCTCTAAAATAGAATATATTCTCACGAATGCCAATACCGATCTTGTTTCTACCGGGTTTGTTGATGTAAATATTGGTGATCATAGGCGATGATGACGAGGTTTTTGTTTCTTCCGATGAAATTTCCGAACGCTCGGTTCGAGTGTTCTCGGCAAGAAATCTCGAACATTTATCGATGATGATGGCACGTGCTGATCTCAATTCGGTCTACAGATCTCCTGACGTTAATACCTGCTTTGAGAATTTATGTACTTTGGTAACATCATTAATTGATTGCACTTGTCCTGCTAGAAGAAGTCTTTCTGCTAGTAAGCGGCGACCGGGTTGGATCACATGTGAGATAAGACGAGCGAGTGCCAACTTGAGGAATATTCACTGGTTATCTCAGAACCTGAAAACTCCGGAGTCAAGAGTGCTGTATACGAGTGACAAAAGACAGTATGAAGTCCTTTTGAAATCCTCCAAGTTGAGTTATTTCAGTGGTGTTTTGCATCGATCTACAAACAAAGGCAGGGCAATTTGGAGTCTTGTCAGGGGAGAATTAGCTAATAACGCTGTGTCCAATCGGGTGGTTTTGAGTTGTGATGGTGTGCCCTTAACTGATCCGCTGGGGGTGGCCGAGGCCTTCGGGACTTACTTCTCCACCATCGCAAAGACTAGCCTTATGGCTCATTATGGAAATTGCCAGGTCGTGACCTGCACTGCGCAGACTATGTCGATTAATAGTTTTTTTTGTCTACCCGTACTGGCTCATGAGGTTTTTGACGTCATTAAAACCATGAAAAATAAGGTAAGTTGTGGAAAGGACATGATATCGGTGAGGATTTTGAAGGCGGTTGCACCCCAGATTTCTGAGCATCTTGCTCATGTTATCAACTTATCTGTCTCGACTGGTGAATTTCCCAATATTCTAAAGACGGCCAGGGTGGTTCCTGTCCACAAAAAAGGGGCCAGAGATGATGTGACCAATTATCGTCCTATATCGATACTAAGTTCAATATCAAAGGTCTTTGAGAGATTGATATATAATAGAATGTCCAAATATTTGAATAAGTTTTCATTGTCACCAACTGTCAACATGGCTTTCGGCTTGGCTGATCGACGGAAACTGCGGCATGCCAGCTGCTGGAGTTTGTTTATAGCTGCCTGGACGACGGTATTTGTGTTGCTGGTTTGTTCTTCGATGAGTCTCGAGCATTTGACTGCCTAAATTTCGGTTTTATTTTAGAAAATTATACAATGTTGGTTTTAGGGAGTCTTTTTGCAATGGATCCAAAGCTATCTCACAGATAGAAAATTATTTGTTCATGTCAATCAAGAAGATTCGAGAGAATATCCGCTAGAGATGGGTGTGCCCCAGGATCTGTTTTGGGGCCGTTATTGTTCATTTTATTCGTGAATGATCTGCCAGATTCCATAAGATCTTATTTCACAGATATCTTTGCGATGAGAATAGTATTATTCGCGGATGACACTTCTTTTTTTAATTACAGCGAGAACTCTGGATGAGCTCAGGATCAGATGTGAATTGCTTGTCGAGTATTTCACTGATTGGTGCCAAAAACTCCTTAATTTTGAATATGCGTAAAACAGATCTTGTCCATTTCCGGGCCAGAAATGCCACAGATCGGTTGGCTCTGGATCTACCAACTGGAAGGTTGCAGTCGTCTGACTGTGTGAGATTTCTTGGTTTGTCCGTGGACGGTAATTTAATTTGGCGGATCATATCGATTTTGTGGTCAAGAAGCTAAACAGTGCTTTTTTTGCTCTGAAACGCTTGAGGGAAAATCTACCATTAGATGCATTGATGAGCGTTTATTACTCCCTAGCATTAGGGATGTTCCGATACCATCAAGGTATCGATACCTACTCTTACTCATATCGATACATTTAAGATTTCATAGAAATTCATAAAGGAAAATGGCTTAAGTTTATCTATATACTGCTATTTTAACAATAACACTGATTTATTGATTGAAAGTTAGCAGAGGTATTGCTAATATGTTTGATGTTAATTTTTCAATTTGTTTTCAGATCTCTAAACCAGCTATGCTGTATTCAGTTCAGGAGTGAATTGAATAATTTTTTTGAAATCCAAATTATGAATATTGAAGTACGTTATATATATTTCATTAATAGAACCAATAAGAAAAGATCGTTAGGATAGATTTTTATTCTGTTTATTCCAAATATATATGTCAAAATATTAAACAAAAAGCTCTTTTGCATCCAAATTTCCTAAAAACAGTAATTGCTCCAGGTAGGTTGGGGACAGTCTTTTTCTGGGCTTTGATATTGTTGCTCCTGTCTTGGAAAATAGGCTTTCACTTGGCACCGATGTAGCAACAACAATCAAATACTGAATTGCATATTTGTACAATGACGGAATTATTTGTTTCATTTCATCCCATTCTTCAAATGGGTTGCTCTTCAATGGTGCCCACTTATTTATTATTAGTGGCCCACTATACTTCAAAGACTTGAAACATTGTTTGCACTTGGCTGTTGTCGAATCTATTTTGCTGAAATATGCCCATATTTTCGATTTTGGTGGCACCATGGTTAATTATAAATATTATATTCTTGCGCTCTCGATGAACTGTAGGAATAATGGATCAACCTTCTTAGCTTAGACACGCTTAAACGCTTTGAACAGAAATCAGGATTTAACCGATAAATCACTCGAGAATACGAAGAATTTAGAATACACTTACAACAATTTGAACACGAGGAAATGTTGTACTCTGACTAGTCAGTGTAACAACAATGCAACAAACGGTCACTACGACTTTTGGAATAACCAAACTGACCCTAGACCTACACCCTAACAGCAAGTAGAAATGGAGAAATTGGAAAGAAAGTCCGTATCATAACCTAGGCTGTAGCTGCGTTAATTTTGCATCACATTCTTGACATTCTTTGCGAATTGCCCAAATTGACATCTCTGCTCCTGCGCTGCGTATCTTGCGGTTAAAATGGAAACCAGAAACCAAAGTCAAAATTTGAGTACAATTGATTCGATACTGCTACTTTTCTTTCGATACCAAGTAGGTATCGCAAAATTGATTCGATGCTAAAAGTACTTGGTATCGAAACAAAAGTATCGAGTACCTACTTGTATTTACTTGTATCGGAACATCCCTACCTAGCATACTGTCACATGAATTATAATACCATCCTGTGGGTGCATCATCCGCGAGTCATTCAGTTTTCATTGCTCAAAAGAGGATAATACGTTTGATATTTTGTTTGAAACCACAGGAGTCCTGTAGACCGGTGTTTAAAGTAAATAATATCTTAAGAAATGAATTCTTCTGATGTCTGTATTTTAAGTGTCTACAGGAGTCCTGGAGGTGATTTAGATTTATTTTCTAAAGTACTTTCCTATGTGTTGGATTATTGTCTCACCGGTTCTAGGATTATCTTTGTATGCGGTGATTTGAATATTAATTTTTTTGTTCCTCACAGGTGCTTACAATCCCTTCAGATGTGTTTTGGTCTCTCGGTCACTTCAACCGAGCCCACAAGGGTGTTTACTAATAGGCATGGAATTACCAGTTCCTCTAAAATAGAATATATTCTCACGAATGCCAATACCGATCTTGTTTCTACCGGGTTTGTTGATGTAAATATTGGTGATCATAGGGCGATGATGACGAGGTTTTTGTTTCTTCCGATGAAATTTCCGAACGCTCGGTTCGAGTGTTCTCGGCAAGAAATCTCGAACATTTATCGATGATGATGGCACGTGCTGATCTCAATTCGGTCTACAGATCTCCTGACGTTAATACCTGCTTTGAGAATTTATGTACTTTGGTAACATCATTAATTGATTGCACTTGTCCTGCTAGAAGAAGTCTTTCTGCTAGTAAGCGGCGACCGGGTTGGATCACATGTGAGATAAGACGAGCGAGTGCCAACTTGAGGAATATTCACTGGTTATCTCAGAACCTGAAAACTCCGGAGTCAAGAGTGCTGTATACGAGTGACAAAAGACAGTATGAAGTCCTTTTGAAATCCTCCAAGTTGAGTTATTTCAGTGGTGTTTTTGCATCGATCTACAAACAAAGGCAGGGCAATTTGGAGTCTTGTCAGGGAGAATTAGCTAATAACGCTGTGTCCAATCAGGGTGGTTTTGAGTTGTGATGGTGTGCCCTTAACTGATCCGCTGGGGTGGCCGAGGCCTTCGGGACTTACTTCTCCACCATCGCAAAGACTAGCCTTATGGCTCATTATGGAAATTGCCAGGTCGTGACCTGCACTGCGCAGAACTATGTCGATTAATAGTTTTTGTCTACCCGTACTGGCTCATGAGGTTTTTGACGTCATTAAAACCATGAAAAATAAGGTAAGTTGTGGAAAGGACATGATATCGGTGAGGATTTTGAAGGCCGTTGCACCCCAGATTTCTGAGCATCTTGCTCATGTTATCAACTTATCTGTCTCGACTGGTGAATTTCCCAATATTCTAAAGACGGCCAGGGTGGTTCCTGTCCACAAAAGGGGCCAGAGATGATGTGACCAATTATCGTCCTATATCGATACTAAGTTCAATATCAAAGGTCTTTGAGAGATTGATATATAATAGAATGTCCAAATATTTGAATAAGTTTTCTATTGTCACCAACTGTCAACATGGCTTTCGGCTTGGCTGATCGACGGAAACTGCGGCATGCCAGCTGCTGGAGTTTGTTTATAGCTGCCTGGACGACGGTATTTGTGTTGCTGGTTTGTTCTTCGATGAGTCTCAGAGCATTTGACTGCCTAAATTTCGGTTTTATTTTAGAAAAATTATACAATGTTGGTTTAGGGAAGTCTTTTTGCAATGGATCCAAAGCTATCTCTACAGATAGAAAATTATTTGTTCATGTCAATCAAGAAGATTCGAGAGAATATCCGCTAGAGATGGGTGTGCCCCAGGGATCTGTTTTGGGGCCGTTATTGTTCATTTTATTCGTGAATGATCTGCCAGATTCCATAAGATCTTATTTCACAGATATCTTTGCGATGAGAATAGTATTATTCGCGGATGACACTTTTTTAATTACAGCGAGAACTCTGGATGAGCTCAGGATCAGATGTGAATTGCTTGTCGAGTATTTCACTGATTGGTGCCAAAAAAACTCCTTAATTTTGAATATGCGTAAAACAGATCTTGTCCATTTCCGGGCCAGAAATGCCACAGATCGGTTGGCTCTGGATCTACCAACTGGAAGGTTGCAGTCGTCTGACTGTGTGAGATTTCTTGGTTTGTCCGTGGACGGTAATTTAATTTGGCGGGATCATATCGATTTTGTGGTCAAGAAGCTAAACAGTGCTTTTTTTGCTCTGAAACGCTTGAGGGAAAATCTACCATTAGATGCATTGATGAGCGTTTATTACTCCCTAGCATTAGGGATGTTCCGATACCATCAAGGTATCGATACCTACTCTTACTCATATCGATACATTTAAGATTTCATAGAAATTCATAAAGGAAAATGGCTTAAGTTTATCTATATACTGCTATTTTAACAATAACACTGATTTATTGATTGAAAGTTAGCAGAGGTATTGCTAATATGTTTGATGTTAATTTTTCAATTTGTTTTCAGATCTCTCTAAACCAGCTATGCTGTATTCAGTTCAGGAGTGAATTGAATAATTTTTTTGAAATCCAAATTATGAATATTGAAGTACGTTATATATATTTCATTAATAGAACCAATAAGAAAAGATCGTTAGGATAGATTTTTATTCTGTTTATTCCAAATATATATGTCAAAATATTAAACAAAAAGCTCTTTTGCATCCAAATTTCCTAAAAACAGTAATTGCTCCAGGTAGGTTGGGGACAGTCTTTTCTGGGCTTTGATATTGTTGCTCCTGTCTTGGAAAATAGGCTTTCACTTGGCACCGATGTAGCAACAACAATCAAATACTGAATTGCATATTTGTACAATGACGGAATTATTTGTTTCATTTCATCCCATTCTTCAAATGGGTTGCTCTTCAATGGTGCCCACTTATTTATTATTAGTGGCCCACTATACTTCAAAGACTTGAAACATTGTTTGCACTTGGCTGTTGTCGAATCTATTTTGCTGAAATATGCCCATATTTTCGATTTTGGTAGCACCATGGTTAATTATAAATATTATATTCTTGCGCTCTCGATGAACTGTAGGAATAATGGATCAACCTTCTTAGCTTAGACACGCTTAAACGCTTTGAACAGAAATCAGGATTTAACCGATAAATCACTCGAGAATACGAAGAATTTAGAATACACTTACAACAATTTGAACACGAGGAAATGTTGTACTCTGACTAGTCAGTGTAACAACAATGCAACAAACGGTCACTACGACTTTTGGAATAACCAAACTGACCCTAGACCTACACCCTAACAGCAAGTAGAAATGGAGAAATTGGAAAGAAAGTCCGTATCATAACCTAGGCTGTAGCTGCGTTAATTTTGCATCACATTCTTGACATTCTTTGCGAATTGCCCAAATTGACATCTCTGCTCCTGCGCTGCGTATCTTGCGGTTAAAATGGAAACCAGAAACCAAAGTCAAAATTTGAGTACAATTCGATTCGATACCAAGTACTTTTCTTTCGATACCAAGTAGGTATCGCAAAATTGATTCGATGCTAAAAGTACTTGGTATCGAAACAAAAGTATCGAGTACCTACTTGTATTTACTTGTATCGGAACATCCCTACCTAGCATACTGTCACATGAATTATAATACCATCCTGTGGGGTGCATCATCCATGAGTCATTCAGTTTTCATTGCTCAAAAGAGGATAATACGTTTGATATTTTGTTTGAAACCACAGGAGTCCTGTAGACCGGTGTTTAAAGTAAATAATATCTTAAGTTTTCCTAGCATTTATATTTTAAATTGTTTGTTGTATATACATAGAAACCTTCAGTCCCTCAAAAAGTGCTCTCAGTATCATGAATATGATACTAGGCACAAAAAGATACTCTTTCTGTGGCATCTCATAAAACATCTAAATTTGAGAAATCGCCAATATATAGTGGCATCAAACTATACAATCATCTTCCTGGGAGACTGAAGGATTTGAAATATTTTAAGTTTAAGAGGGAAGTGAGGAAGATTCTAATTGAACAGTGCTTTTATAGCAGGGATGAGTTCTTCAGTTATATTATAGCATAGTTGTAAGTTTGATTTTTTTTTTCCTATTGCTTGGTATTGTTGATATTATGACTTGTCCTATACACATATGTGTCCTAAAGGATTAATAAATTTATTTCTATTTCTTTTTCTCATTGGATTGATGAAGCACAAACCCAGAGACCAGAAAAGTTGAATGTTTGAATGGGAATTGTACAAAATTGGCTAATAGGCGCATTTTACATAAACGGGAACTTAAATGGAGAAAAGTATCAAGATTTCCTAAATAATCAAACCATTCCTGCACTCCAACAGAACGGGCAGTTACCACCGAACGTTTGGTTCCAATAAGATGGAGCACTTCCTCACTATGATAGACGGGTTCGGAATTTTCTAGATGCTACTTTTCCAATTCGATGGCTTGGACGTAGAGGACGCATAGAGTGGCCTGCTCGTTCTCCAGATCTCAGCCCATTAGACTTTTTTCTTTGGAGTTATCTAAAATCACGTGTTTATGTAAATCGAAGAGCATGCTTGCAGGAATTGAGACAACGAATTCTTGATGAATGTGCATTAATACATGGAGAAGTCTTGAGAAAAGTTACTCAAGAATTTGTTAATAGACTGGCATATTGGCAGGAGGTGATTGGCAACCACTTCGAACATTTAAAATGGTTTTTTAAAAAATTATTTTTAATAAATTTTTAAACAACCCTGTATTTCTTCTTTTTATAGATTTTCATAAAAAATACGTCATGAAAAGCAGAAAGAGTTCTCTACTACAAAGTATTTTGTTTTATTTCTCACTATTGTTACAAATCACAACGATTTTTTTATTTGAATGGATTTTTTCTCAAATGTTACATGGAACCCGATATGAACAGAGCCGACACAAGGTGCTCTTTCAAAATCTGCAGAAATATACAGGATGTCCCATTTAAATAAAATTTTTTTTTGTAATTTCCGGTTAAACCGGAAGTGCCTCATTGATGAAAATATGCTCATCAGATGCCTTGTGGTCCATTACACTCAGCAGCCAAATTTCAAAAATATCGCCCGTTTCGTTTTAAAGATATTAATTTGGTGCCAAACTTTATCCCAACCTGTATTTGAAAATCCTGTAATATAAAGATTGTAATTGGTAGCCTCGATCGGTAGTTCTATGTTTACGTATTTTTGTTGCGAATTGTCAAAATCGAATAGAATTTCCTCTCTCCGTAAAATATTCAAATAAAAATCGATTTGACAATAAGATTTTATTGGTAGCAATCGATTTTTCCATAATTTGGAAATGAATTGATAAGATATTTCAAAGGACAAGAGCTTTCCCAAAAAATATATAGAATTCTATTGAATCGGGTTTTTTGCAATTGACTTGACAACTTTGAATTTCATTTGTAAACGCACCCTTAGGCCAATCATCGAAATGTCAACGTCAATTCATTCAGTAAAGTGAACATTTTCATCATGGTGAAGTACACGAACGAACAACGTTTGCAAGTTCTTAAAATTTACTACCGAAATTCGGAGTCGGTGACCGCAACTTTAAGAGCCTTAACTCCAATTTTCGGTCGTAATTCGCGACCTAGTAGACAGGCAATCACAAGTTTGGTGCAAAAATTTGAGTCTACATATTCCCTGTTGGACGTTGTCGTGCCAGTGAGATAAAGTACCTGTCGCAATAACTAAAACATCGCTGCTGTTTGGGCCTCCGTAGCCGACGACCCAAATCAGTTAATTCCACGGCATTCTTAAGAATTGGGTATCCACCATTCTATGGCGAATTTTGCGTAAGGATCTTGGTTTACACCCGTACGAGATCAAGCTGACTCAAGAATTAAAGCAGTTGGACCATTTGATGCAACGTACGTTCTTCGATTAAGCTCTGGAAAAGCTGCGCCACGATCATGATTTTCATCGAAAAATCATCTTCAGCGATGAAGCTTATTTTTGGCCCAATGGCTTGTCAATAAGCAAAATATGCATTATTGGTCAGACAGCAATCCACACGTGATTCCCGAGACTCAATTGCATCCACAAAATATCACGGTTTGGTGCGGTCTTCACGCCGGTGGCATCATTGAACCGTATTTTTTTGTTGATACCAGCAATCGTCACGTTACGGTCAATGGCGATCGCTACCGCGCCATGATAACGAATTTTTTTTGGCCCCAATTGCAAGGTATGGACATAACAATCGGTTTTTTTGAAGCAGACATTTGGTGAGCGTGTATTTTCGAAAAACGTCCCTGTCGATTGACCGCATCGCTCGAACGATTTGACGCCTCTTTACTATTTTCTTTGGGACTACGTGAAGTCACTGGTCTATGCCAACAAGCCGACGACATTGTAAGACCTCAGAGACAACATTGAACCCGAAATAGCGACAGTTTCGGCTGAAATGCGTGGCCGAGGCATCGAAAATTTGGTCCAGAGAATTGACCGCTGCAAACGGACCCGTGGTGGTTATTTCATACGTTATTGACCAGTCAATAACAATGACAACAACAAAAGGAACAATTTACACTGAAGAAGGCGGATCACACTGCAACGTATGTAATAAATAAATTGTTTACATGTTCTTTCGAAAAAAACCTAGATTCCCATATAATGGAATCTTTTGAACTACTTTTCTTTTGAACTTTTGATGAGAAAGATATACTTTCTATTGAAAAGTTTTCGAAAGAAGATTATTTGAGCTTCGAACGGAAGAGAAGGAAAAAAGTGAGTCGAAATGATTAATTTTAGATGTGTCTTTGTTGATTATTTCATATTAATTCTAGTGGTTGTTTTAGTATCACAATAGTCCGGGAAAATATTTTAGAACCAGCCCACAAAAGCTCCTGATCTCACCATTACTTTACTATATTTCCTTATTTTCAGCTCTCTCATTTGAACACGACGGAGAAGGGTTCCGTCATTTATACCAGATTTACATCTCTATACCAACTGACATACCAAGCCCTACAAGCTTCCTTCAACCATCTTCCTAATACAGTTGGAAACGCTTTCTTTCAAAAGCTCATTCAATGCTTGACATATGCTTTAGATATTTGTGAGAGAAACGACAAATTTCACAACGATGATGTTCAAGACAACGCTGATTACATTCGCGTAAGTATAATACATTACAATTATTGCATCTTTGTTAGTGGTATATAATTTGATTTTAATGGATAATAGTTATTTATACAACATGTGAGTTAAATGAATGTTTATTCATGAGAAGAAAAGTTTAACCCACGAGCCCGTAGGACGAGTGGGTTAATTTCTTCGAGTGAATAAACATTTTTAACTCACTTGTCGTATACAAAATTTTATACCATTTTGATGAAATTTCAAATAATGAATACTTTTTAGAGGAAATATTAGGTATAATTCAAATTCATAACGAGATTTTCTTTCGATCGATGGTTGGTACTATGTAATTAATTGTGGTGCAAGTGTCAATGAAAATTATAGAACCGTCAAAGAATTTTTATTTCGAAAAAATGTTGAGCGGTGATGTCGAGGTTGTAGTTCCTGAGTGCATTATACAAGAAGCAAATGAGGCAGCAGAAGCAGTAATTCCCTTAAAATCAAAAATATTTTACTGAAAGCAATATACGGCATTTTGTGCCTGGAGAAATAATAAAAAAGCCAAAGGTGTCAACGAAAAAATAATTTTGGCGTATATTTCTGAACAATCCAAGAAAGTTAAGTCGTCGTCTTTATGGTCCTACTACTCGCAACTTAAGAAAATGTTGGTTCTGAAAGAAAAAATAGACATCGGCAGATTTCACCAAGTCACCGCCTTTTTGAAGCAACATTCCAGGGGATACGTAGCAAAGAAGTCGATGGTATTCACAAGACAGGAGTTTGAATACTTTTTCGATGCCGATCATGATGAACAATATTTATTGATAAAGGTAGTTTTTATTATGGCTGTTGCTGGAGGGTGTAGAATCGACGAGCTGGTGACTATGACCGTAGATGACTTGGAAGATCGGGGCAGAGTATTGGTTCAGATTCCAGATACGAAATCTTATTAAAAAAGAGTGTTCACTGTGGTCAATGGTACTAATAAGGTTGCTGCACTCGATGTATTCCGCAAGTATAGGAACTTGAGGCCAAGCAAAGTTGATCACAAGCGACTATTTATAAATTATAAAAATGAAAAATGTACCGTCCAGCCTGTAGGTGTGAATACATTTTCGAAAATGCCCGTTACTATTGCAAAGTATTTGGGCCTTTCTGATGCTGAACAATATACAGGGCACAGTTTCAGGCGTTCTTCTGCAACCCTACTAGCAGATTTGACAGTTCTGTTGCAGAAAGATATATTGAAGATTCACTACAAAACAAAATAAATATTTCTGAACAAAAACTTGATGATGTCACAAAAACCGGAGTTCCTGATGTAGAAATGGATATTCCAGCAGAGCCTGAGAAGTCCTCAAGCACATGTGCTATAACGACTGAGCGTGTTCCATTGGAGGAGGTGCAGGTTTCCGGTTCCATTTTCAAAATCTTAATAATTGTAATTTTCACTTTAATGATAGAAATGACTGTTAATGAAAAATTTTTGATAAATTTTAAGAACATACTTCAAAATGAGTTTTACGTGCATTGTGTGTAGAAAGAATCATTTCCAGAAAGTGAGTGGTGAACATTTTATTCCACTAGTGAATTAAAAAAATTATTCACACAGTGGATAAACGTCAACTAACCCTTGTTATCATGGGTTGATTATTGTCGTCTTTAAACGTCAAAATGGGATAAAATAATAGGGGTTAAGGAAAAGAGCTGATCTATTGTTCACATGAAACTTGAAATGATGCAATTGCCATGTAAACAGTTCTAATAAATTTCTAAATATTAATCTCTTATCAAAAACATCGCTTTCATGGAGAACTATATATTTTGACTATGTATTTCAATACTTTTCTTGCCGAAGTTTAAGTTTAACTGTTGCTTCTTTCAATTCAGTACCGTCTTGTTTCCTTATATTTTTTGATTGATATAAAACTATGAAATTTGATTAGTTGTTCAAACTTACTCTGTAAGTTTTTCTAGTGGATCAGTGTGCTATCTCTCTGTTCAAACATTTCTTTTCCATAGATATAGTAAACATAGATGTCTAACTCGAGGTCGAAAAGTGAGACATTTACTTGATCTGACAAAATGGCGGCCGTCTGTTTTTGCTGATATGTCTTCGAACGAATTGATTAAGTTAAACTGTAATTACTGTGGTGTTTTCGTGTAGTATTTTTTTAATTACGGTCTTCTCAAGATGGTGCTCTGTTCTGTATTTGACTGCTCAAATGAATACAGAAAAGGATATAACATTAACTTCTTTCAGTAAGTTTAATGTCAAAAGGTTCATTTTATTTTGTTCTGAAATTTCACTTATCTATTTCAGTTTTCCCCATAAGAATCAGAAATTGTTACAAAAGTGGATAGAAGCGATAAGAATGAAAGGCTGGGAACCAAAAACTCATAACAGAATTTGTAGTGCTCATTTCACAGAAAACGACTACCAGATTAGGCCTGGAACTTCCAGATTGCTTTTAAGAATGACTACTGTATCGTCAGTTTCCCCAGCCTTTTCAGAGGATTATCTGATTCCTACAAAAAAAAAAAAAATTTTCTGAAGATTCTCAATCACAATATTGTGATGACCGAGGACGACAGACCTTCGAAGAAACTATGACTAGAGATTCTGCATCTCATTCAGATCTGGAAGTCATGAAAAAATGAAGAAAAAAATTGCCTGATAATGTTAGGATTAAATCATTGTTGAAAAAGAATAAATGCCTTAGACAAAGAATATTGAGGAGGGAAAAAACGATAAAAACACTGGGATCTCTAATTGCATCACTTAAAAAAAAAAAAAGAATTTTCAGACCCTAACCTGGACTATATAAATTCAGTGAAGACTCAAAGGATTTGATTTTGAACCTCAATCGGAAACACACAAGCGTTTTTCTCAAAAGTTTGGGTTCACCATGGGTTCAACAGTTCAAATGAGCTTTGCAACAAATTTTGTTGCACAATGAGATAAAGGCATCTGCTGTTGGAAATAGCCTTTATGTGGATAATGACACAGTGCAAAGTATAATTGATTTAAAATGGAGAAAAATAAATAGATTTGATATTGAGCTGTAAGATGTTTATGAAGAGGAACTCCCTGATCGTGACCGTGAAGATGAGCATCTTGTCCTTCCATGTAGTACAAGTACGAGTATTATGTTAAAGGAGAACATTTTGTTTTATATATCAGGCTTCATTGTACGGAAAATAATGCAAAAGTGGATTGCTTCAAATTCAAGTTGGGTTTGGTGGAAAATACAAATGTACATCAGTATTCAATGCCTGATGAACAGACTCATCTTGTATATATAAAAAATTTAGGTGGTTTGATACATGTTTCGAAGGATGTGTTTCAGGTGGTTTCCGAATCTGAAAGGACATTGGTTGCTTCAAACTCAAAGTTTCTGATGCAGAATCACAAAATCAATTAATATTTTCAGTTAAAAACAGACTGGCTTTGAATAGAATATTTACTAGATGTCAAGAATATTCGGATTTAAGGTACCATAAATTGGAGATGATCAAAATTATTGCTAATGAATACTTTAAGGTCAGACTATATGCGGCAGCTAGGACAGGATCAACAAAAATCAATGTCACGTCGAAAAGGTATTGGCGCAATAAGTTGATATTGATTTAAAATTAATAAAAATGAATTTCAACATCCTAGGTACTGGTGAAGTCATTTTACCGTCTTATTTGTATTTCCAATATTTATGTATACATTACTAATAAAAATTATTATTTTGATTATGAAGTCCTTCATTAACAAATCCCATATGTGAAAAAAAATTTTACAAAAAGAACAAAAATTATGTTGTAATTTGCACAGTGAAAAAAAATTGAAATAAATAAATGTGCGCTGAAAAAGTTGATGTAACGGCCGAACAATTATATCTTTCATTCAACCCATTTCTCTACATTAGATATCTGTTTTACTATTGATAAGCTTACTAAAGTCACAGAGATATAGAAACCTTTGTTATCTATGCAGTGGCGTATATAAAAAATATTTTCGGGGGTGGTTGCGAGATGCTTGTACCATCAAATGATCCAATGGTTAGATTAGGTTAGATGCAATTTTTTGATTGAGAATCATAGGATAACTTTGGTCATAGTCTCCCTGTTTTTCATCAATGTCTCATTCAAATTATGTTCATATCGTTTCGATGCAAAGAAATTACCATTTGTTGCTATTTCTAGCCTCACTCACGTCTGTAAACTATCCCCATTTAACGGACTCCTGCAACGTGACGAGAAATTGATAAAGTAGTGAGGTTTTCACAAAAAACTTCATGTTTTGAACAAGAAAAAAAACGACATTGAGAAATTTTGTTTGATTATAAGTGGGAAAAATATATTGAAGACGAGGTTAGCTGAACATTCGCTTATATAGATGGTTACAAAACAAACCCCAGTTTTCTCGGTACACTAGCAAACTTATCAAGAACTTCCTCGTCGCTAACTGTGATGTCTCTGTGAATAGAGAGCAATGCGAGACCATTTAGTCTATTCTCAGATGTTGTGTTCTTTTGGTAAGTTTTCAGTCTTCTTAGGCTAGAGAAAGTCCTTTCAACGGTAGCGACTGACACGGGAAGGACAGCTAGTATTTTCAGAAGGATATACATGTTGGGGAATAAATCTTTGTCACAGTTTTCTAGAGAACTAATCGCCGTTTTGGCAGAACTTCAGGTCCTTTCTGTTTCCACTTTTCTTGCCACAGCTTAAACTCACTTCGCACAATGTCGTTAAATGACAAATCTGATTCATATAATTTCAATGCAGCGTCAAGTGAAGTGATATCTGTTCTGATACAAAATTGTGGAAGAATGTTTTGTAAAGATATTATTGTGTCTTTATGAGATTGGAATCTTTCCCTTAACGCTTCACAAAAATCATCCAGGTATGGCACATAAACTGCTCGTCTATAATATTCTTCTTCTGTGGTATGAGGTACATAGTTGCGTGTTGCTCCTCTGTGACAAAAAGTTTTGAGGCTATTGCCTTCACCTGTTCATATAATAGTTTGAAGGTTTGCTCAGCATTTGATCTCTGTTTTGACAGTAGGTCTAAAACAGTTGTGATGTTGCTTATAGCCTGACTAAGGTCAATTTTTTTTTCTGAAGGGTCTCAGACAAGCTGTGTGTAGTCGAAGGCATCTGGCTCAAAATGAAAAGATTAACAATGAATGGGAAAGTACAAATGGCACGACTTAAATCAAATGCTTTAGTTGATGAAACACTCGATTCTTCTATCTTATATAGGGAGAGTATGATAGCTTCTAAAATTTCTTTGAATAGAATAACTGAGTCATGTCTTTCCACCCATCGCGTTTCGGACAATGAAATCAGTTTCCTTCTCTTTTCATCAGGAAAGCACTCTGAAATCGTACATTTTAAAATCTCTGTGTTCTTAGCTGATGCATGAAAGAATGCACATATTTCTTTAATGACACCCATGCAGTTTCTAATAGAGGAAATGCTACTTGCATCTGACAAGCACAAGTTTAGTGTATGCGAAGAACAATGTGTATAAAGGGCCAATGATAGTTTTTCTCTGATAGCAGCTTGAACTCCTCTGAACTTGCCACTCATAGTGGCAGCACCATCGTATCCTTAGCCTCTCAATTTGTTCAAGTCAAGACCTAAATTTGACAAGGTCTCTAGTACTGTTTTCGCCAAACCTTCACCAGTTACATCATGAACGGGAACAAATGTTAGGAAATCTTCTCTGATTTTAAAAGTTTCATCCTCAACATAGCGAATGCAAAGTGAAAATTGTTCTATTCGGCTTATATCGGTGGTTTCATCCGCTAAAACGGAATAGAAGGTAGAATTTTTTGCCTTTTGCCACAATTTTGGTTTGAATCAAAGAACCGAATGTGTTAATGATGTCGTTCTGAGTGACGGGACTTGTGTACATTGCCTTTTCACCAGCACTGATCAATTGGTCCTTGAGAAGATTATCTCCGCTGTTAGCTCGGTATCTCAACAATGATCGGAAATTTCCGTCATTTTCGTCAGGTTCTTCAAGACTTACTCGTCCAGAATCATTATGGCCTCTGAGAGCAATCATTTGCCTTCCGCAAAACTTAATGGTGTGAATTATAGCAACCAGTTTTTTTTCTATTATTCTCAATATCTAATTTTCTTTGAGAATTTACTTGATCGATAATACGTTTTTTTTTAATCAAGGGTTTTGTATTTTCAGCAATCAAAATAGATTGTCTATGGTATTTTGAATCTTGATGATGCTTGACCATTTCTTTTGCTTTTTTGAAATTGATGAAAGGTTGGGTTACAAATATTCCCAATGATTGGTGATCTCCTTTCCCTACATTTTCGATCCGAGGGAAAAACACGCATATTTACAAAATGCACCGCATTTCTCCTCTGAATAAGTTAACCACTCAAATTCTTCAAGCCATTTCGCTTGAAAGGATCTCGTGTGGTTTTAAATCGAAGTGGTAGGAAATTTGTATTCCGACTGAGGTTTCCATACATTTTCTAACAATGAAACTTTTTCATCATTTGTTAATGAACAAATATAACTCCTTTGACAGTAATTTCCAATGTCGTTTACATTTTTAATTACTGGAAAAATACCTTCCACATCTTGACGAGATGAGCTCGTTTGAAAGATATCGGCACAAGCAATTTCACTTTGTCTTTCCACGGCAACGCGGGCTTCCAAATTTTCAACTTCAGGCCTATCCACATCTTGAATTGATCTTTGTCTCTTCATTGTGATTTTCTTTCACTAATCAGCTTTCAATTATGACCCGAGAACACTAAAATACTCTTACGATCTTAGATATTAGAACGCAACCGTGAGATTTAGGTAATCATCAACTACTGGCCTAGCGGCTTCAGCCGTGTTGTGCCTATTACAGATTATTATTAGGTTTATTCACGCAAGCGCAGATAGAAAAGAACCGTTCGCGGATTCAAAGATATGATCAGAGCTTCGGAGATTTGTAACTGGTACCCACATAGTTCCGAATTTTAAGATCTGAGCCTGCGTATAGGTTCCCAACCAGTTTAGAAATCGTCACGCGAACAAACAGTTGTTCTATGTTCACATCAGATGCCGGAGCCATGCTTCCCGAGCCTGTTTTATTTATTATAGTAGTTCAGTTTTCTTTATCCATTTCGGGGTGGCCCAGACCCCCCCCCCTATATACGACACTGTATCTATGGGAAAATCATCAGTCAAACATAGATGTAATTCATTTCTCTATGACTAAAACTCGGCGGCCATTATGTCAGTTTTGTCAATTTAATGCCTCACTTTTAAGGGACGATTAGTGAGAGAGTTAGACATCTAGTTTCTATATCTATGCGCTTTTCTACCATATATAATGATGGGCAAGTGTGTGGAATTGAGTAAATATCTCTGGAATTATCAAAGATATCAAAAGGAAATTTGGAAGATGGATACTGCAGTAGATTGTTTATTTGTTTTCATTATTTTCAACAATTTTGAACTTCCGGTTTCAGCGGGAGTAAATTTGCAATGGAACACCCTGCATATTATTTTAGATTCTGATAAAACGTTTTATTACGAGTACAAAA
>JARTUT010000153.1:0-48642 GCA_030674115.1 Micraspis discolor | reverse complement strand
CGGATAATCGATGAATTCCAGTATCCATTATAGGTATCTCTGTACTCCAAAAGTCATGGATGGTCATTTGAAATTCTCAGCTCTCTGATAGGTCTTGATTTATAAGGTGGTTTTTTCACGTACATGCTGTCCAACATTTGAGACCAGTTTCGTATAAGTGATTGGTCAACTTCTATGAGATTGAATGGGGTTGGTTTTACTCTGCATGATCTTATTTCCCTGTACCAGTCTTCTGGAAGTTCAGCTCTAATTTTCTGGTTGATCAGGCTCATGTTTCGAACGCACTCCATATGGAGTGCCTCTTATGGGAAAAGTTACTTCAATTTTGTCCAATCTCTTCGTGACATTGACGACATAATGAAGATAGCGAAACACGGTGAAGTTTTTGTTTTGGCCTCCACATGAATCGCAGAATATGTGGAGGTACCTTACTGCAGCGTCAAGCTGAACAAAAATGTAATAATGGAGAAATGAAACGACTTCATTTGAGCCCTTGCGGCCAGTTGATTTCCTTTTCTTAGCTGTTCTTTGACGAATATGCACATTATCACTTCTACTTTCGGACATTATTCAACACGTGCTTGTATGATTTATGCGGAAAAAACAACGCAATGAATATCACTAAAGACAAACGTATACTAAACGTTCTGAAAAAGCAAGTCAGCATGCATTAGCGTCTTGTTGATAATGTGGACATTTCGCCTTTCTCGACTTTTCGCATGGACATTTCGCGTTTTTTCGCTGTAGGGGATATTTTCAAACGAACTTTGAGGTTTGATATTTCGCGTTTTTTCGTTTTTTGATTACAGAATGTAACTATACTACTAATAACCTACACGTTGCCGTGTTTAGCTAGAAATCAATAAAAATGTGACATTTCGCCTTTCTTCCGTGGACTCTTCATATGAGACCGCTGATACTCCAGGATAAGGAACAAAATTTCCATACAAATTCAGTTGGAGTCCTTTATATTATCCTCATCGCTGCAGGAGGTTAACTAGCAATAAAGAAAATCTTCCATACATACCCAGAAAAGTTTGCAAAAGTGTAACCCAAATTCAAGAACAAGATACCAATCCATCGCAAGAAACTTTTTCACCTCATAACGAAAGTTTTGTGGATGGAGGAGTTATAACGGGTGATTTTTTAAGAGCTTGAGAACTTTTTTAAAAAAAAAAACATAAAATTTGCAAAATCTCATCGGTTCTTTATTTGAAACGTTAGATTGGTCCATGACATTTACTTTTTGAAGATAATTTCATTTAAATGTTGACCGCGGCTGCGTCTTAGGTGGTCCATTCGGAAAGTCCAATTTTGGGCAACTTTTTCGAGCATTTCGGCCGGAATAGCCCGAATTTCTTCGGAAATGTTGTCTTCAAAACTGGAATAGTTGCTGGCTTATTTCTGTAGACTTTAGACTTGACGTAGCCCCACAAAAAATTGTCTAAAGGCGTCAAATCGCATGATCTTGGTGGCCAACTTATCGGGCCATTTCTTGAGATGAATTGTTCTCCGAAGTTTTCCCTCAAAATGGCCATAGAATCGCGATTATATCACAGAACGATACTGCAAGATATCTTCAGTTCACCTTCCCGTGGGAATCTCGCTGAATATACGAATACGTCAAATATGCAGTTTTTCTTTAGTATAAGTTTAGAACTTAGAACATTTTATATTAGTCTTGACATAGTTATGATACCATTCACGTGTATTTGTAACGAATAAAGTTTTTTAAAAAGCTCACTGTCTTACGCATAATATAACTCGCGCTTGCTCTGAAGTATTCTCTCTGACTTTGGAAAAGTGAGGACAAAAACAGTGGATTTAGGTAATATAAAAGAATCGATAATAAAATATTTTGGAATATTTTTGGAATATTTTGATTATGAATTTACTTGAACGCTTGGTCTATGCTTACATTTTCTCTTTTTGTTTTTTACTTGTCTTATATAAATGTCTATTTGTCCCACAGGATGCAATACCAAAAAATATCGTTATTATTATATATTATTATCGTGCCAATTTGTTCATCAGATTTTGACGATTAAGGACAAATATTACATATTACAGGGTGATAAAAAAAATGTAGATAGCCATTTAGTAACTTATAAGGAAACACTTTTACGTATGCGGTTTTTGAACGTTTCTGGGCGATTGCTCCCTTACATCAAGAAGAGGTCTTTTTTGTGATAAATAAGGAAATATAAGCCATATAAACCTTTACTTATAACGTGAATTCTTGTGTTTACAGTTTCAATACAACTACAGAGTGAAATACATGAAGATTGGGCCCACTGGTTTGACTGATGGAAAAGTGTCTAATTTGAGGATGAGAGTCATTTTGTCGGTTGATTTGAACACCTACTTGTTCAAATTGAATAAATATGACATTATCGATGCTGGGTAAGTTTTATCAGGTTTTATCGGATATAATGTATAATTAGTTATTGTACAACAGCATTCAATGTGCAGGGTTTACTTTTATTTACAATGTAATATAATTCGGCAACATTTCAACCAGTGCCCTTTATCAAGCCTTCGAAAATGATTTATTTCATCTCTACTTCCAACTTATTTTGTTGGATGTCATTGGGGTTATGATGTCAATTGATTACATTGTAAATAATATTAAACCCTGTAAATCAAATGCTGTTGCACAATAATTAGGTATTATTTATGACTCAGACATCTCATTTCCTAGTTAGAATTACTTATCAAGCAAAAGTACTGTTATGCGAAAAAAAAATAGGAAACCTCGACGACTCTGTGCTTCAATATTAATTTTACAAAAGTTCTCTGATGATAATCGAATTCAATATCTATATGAGAAAATATTTGAAACAAAAATTAGGAGATTAATCTTTAATTTCGAGGTATGTGCGTTTTCGGGGGTTCAAGGGAGAAATATATGCTTTTTCGAGCCAGTATGAACGTATAGAATGAATTGATGACTCATTTATTTTGTGAAAATCCATCTTGAATATTAAAAGAAAACAATTATTTTCGTCTAATTTTCACTTTATTAATACTATTACACGAACAGTTTCGGTTGTTAAACCATCTGAGAGTCTGTACCTAGCACCAGAAGATGGTTTAACAACCGAAACCGGTCGTGTAATAGTATTAATAAAGTGAAAATTAGACAAAAATAATTGTTTTCTTTTAATATTCAGTATGAACGTATGGTAGAACGAGGAAATCGAAGAATTGGTAAGTCAGAAGAAGAAATTATATAAAAGATGGTTGAACACAAAGGACCAGAAAGACAGATCAATATTTGGCAATCAAAAGAACAACCAGCAGATTGAGAAATAGAGCCGAGAAAGAGAGAGATGTGGGACCAAAAAATTAGTGAGATCACATATCTGGGTGAAAAAAGTCCTCCGAATCATGGAAATATTCAAATTATACCAACGGGAAAATGGCTGGACTACTATAGAGGATTGTCGACTGAGAACAGAGAACAATATTTTATGAATTCTCCAATGAGGGTTCTAGTAGAGGGTGACGAAATAACAGTTTACCAAGTCAAGAATGCGGCCCCAGGAATTGAAGAATGGTCGCGCGGCAGGTCCAGAAGGAATCACAGCTGTACTCATCAATTGTGGGTCGGAACAACTATTTGAACAACTTACAAGATGTATTAATCAGTACTTGAATGGCGATTCAGTTTCTGATGAGCGGAAGGGGGCATATACTTCGTCTGTCGATAAGAAAGGGAACAAACTGGATTGTAGAATATACAAGAATATCCATAACCAGTACTCCGAGCCGTTTGTATGGAAGACTCTTCCGTGATATGATAGAGGAAGAATATAAAAACTTAAAAGAGGAGGAACAATCTGGATTCTGGGCTGGAAGAACATGCACTGATGACATCTTTTGTTTAAAACAAATTATAGAGAAGAGAACCGCCGTTGGTCAGGAGACCCACCTATTGTTCATAGCTCTGAAAAAAGTCTACGATACTATTCTAGTGAAAAAACTATGTTTTAGAGGAAACCAATATCCTTCATACCCTCATAAGAGATCTAAAAAATCTGTATGAGGGTACGACATCAAGAATAAAGGTCGGTAGCAGGTTATCAGAAAAGTTCCTGGTAGGTAAGGGTCTACGCTAAAGATGCTGAATATCGTCTACATTATGTAGCGCGGGCATTATACCAATGGAAGATGAAATATGGCGGAATGGGCATCGATATCGGTGAAAGGTGTCTTTACACTCTACAATTTGCTGACGATCAAGTCGTCATAGCAGACCATGAAGTTGTCTTGCAATACATGGAGGAGTATAGGAACTGGGGACTGGAACTCAATACAGAAAAAACGAAATATCTTCCTATAGAAGCAGAGCAATCTAACATCTCGAGATGGGATTCGACACGTCTATACAGTGTACTCTGGAGTAACAGCATCGAAAAGAAACGTAAATATAATATCTACGAATCATTCATCAAGAGTAGCATAATTTATGGAGCAGAGACGTGGAGATTAACCCAACGCAACCGAAGAAAACTTGAAGCTGCTGAAATGGACGTATTTCGAAGTGGTGTTGGGTAGTATACTTCTTAAAATTGAGTTTGTAAGAGGTGCCTCATTTTTGTACTGAAGCGGTACATACCACTTCAAATGAGGCTAGGGGTTCTGGTCGCTCATGACGCGATACGATGTCGGGACAAATTTTGTACTAGTATAGACGACGGGTTGTTGAGGTGGTGTAGCGTAGCGAGGGCGAAGTAGGTAGGAAGTAGAAGCGTTGACGGTCTGTCTTACTTCAAATATGTCGATGCAAAAGGAGGGTAACGTAAACTGTCGACAGAATTGAAGTAATAAAAGAGGCAAAATTTAGAATGCAAATTAATGGTTGGATTTTGAAACTTTAGGACGGTGAGCGAGTGAGAGGAAGATTTTACTGAATATGAGGGTTTTGTTATTCAAAATAATCGAAGCTAACCGTGATTTATATTCACATGTAATTCAAAATTTTCTTCTCGCATCATACATAGTTTTCCTGTTCGTTTTAGAACAAACCTTTTTTATAAAAATGTATCCAATTACTAGTAATTTCGGGCTGAATTCTTTTTGTGAGATTTCATTATCCCGAAAAGATATTTTGCTTATTTATGGCTCATCGCAATTCGCAATTTTAACATTTATTAGGGTCATTTATTGAGTATTACTATTCCGAAAATTTCATCTTTGTATTTTATCATTTGTGTTAATTTGGTTGATAAGAAACTGAATATTTCGCCCTTAGATAATAATAACAACTCGTTCAATTGTTCTTCGAATCGACTTTTCATGACTTCTAATTTTTCGTTATCTATAACGAACAGAATTACTAATAATAATTAATATTGTATTGTTATTACTAATAATAATTAAAATTGTTTTTCTGTTCAAAGATACTCCTATAAAATCCTATCATATTTGGTAAGAGATGTCAATATGACAGTGTCTTTTTGCAAGTAGTAAACGTTAGGTTAATTTCAATATTGTAACTTTTTTGATGTGGTATATTTATCTGTGTTTCGAAATTTATTTCATTTCATACTGTCAGCCAGATAGCCTTCTGCAACAGACGAACTTTTCAAACCACCATGTCTCTTGAGTGTTGTCATTGAGGTTTCCGCATCGGCAACCAATGTCACGGATGTTCGTCTTCCACAATGGCCTGTATACGTTTTCGGATTATCTAAACCCAACCATTCAGCAACCTTAGTCGGAATTTTTTCGAAGGTATTTTTGCTGACAGGCTGAAGAGTACACTTCTTATTCCTATAAGCTACTATAACTACTACTATACTTCTTTAAGAACCGAAGAACGCCTTGCGGACGCAACGCCGAATACTCCCTCACCAAACGAGCAGCTCCCAGATCTTCTTCATCAATTATAGTGAATATTCTGTTTATTGTTTATATCATTCTTAGTATTTGAGACTTTGATTATGATTACCAACCCACGATCTTCGATATCTGATATATTCACCAACTCTTGTGTTCTGCAGGCACCAAAAATTTCCATTATTAAAACAACATTCAAAATTATGAATGTAAAAATCTTATCAACAAACGAAATCAAAATGAAACTTTTACCTTATACATCAAAAACACGTCATTAGGAACTTCACTCAAGAATGTCTTGAGCTGCTCCCGGGACAACACTGCTGATTTTTTTGGAACGTATCCTTTACTTTTGTTCTTAACAAATGCTTCGACTTCATCGAATAATTTGACATCAGTTTTTTCCTAGAAATGTATCATGTTTGGAGAATATTTCTGCGAAAGGGGATCAAATGAATTAATCATAATGTATATCAAGAATAACCAGAATCAGCCCAACATACCAAATCTTGGAACTAATTCAACAAAATATTATCGCTCACACCGTCCACCAAATGACATTTTTTCAATAATTTTATTTTTGACAAGACGTTAAAATGAAACAAACCATTTAACCAAGATTCTCAGAAACTTGGCCCATATCAACGTTAAAAATTTTATTATTACAAAAATATACCATCTAATAATAATTTTTCCATATCAGATTGTTTCAATCAGAAAAAACCTATTGATTACACCACGGGAAATATGAATACATTTTCCGCGGTTTTCTATTTTGTCTACTTTGACAACCTCGGGAAATAAAGTATTCATATTTCCCTAGTTGTAATGATAGCTATATTTATTGAATCCTTTGAGACAAGGTTCATGTATAGGAAAACTCAATTCAGATATAAAGAAATTTCAAACACAAAAAAATTTTTATCTACACAAAAAAATAATCAGTACCTCATACAATAACTGAACTCAAAAATTCATTCTTACTGTAGAAACATGTTTCCACCAAGAATTCTTTAATTTCCCTCTTGAATCTAAAATAATCTAAATTTTTTAACCTATTTGGTAACTTGTTATAAAATTTAATCCCACTATACACAGGTGAAATCTAAAATTAGGATGTTCTATGGACAGGGACTGAAATTGAATTCTTATGCCTGGTATCATATTCATGATATTCAGAGCATTTCCTAAGAGACTGAATATTTTTATGAATAAATAATAAAGATTTTGATAAATAAATACAAGGAAAACTCATAATTCTATGTTCTAGAAATGTTGGCCTACAGGACTCCTGGGGTCTCAGACCAAAGATCAATCGAATTATTTTCTTCTGAGCAACAAAGACTGCATTACTGCCTTTAGAACCGCCTTACAGAATAGCATTATAACTCATGTGCTTTTTGCACACAGACTCTATATGGCTCTGCCAATTCAAAATTTTATCAATCACCAATCCTTAAAATTTTACACACTCGGAAGATGGAAGATCCAGTGCGAACTCTTCGACGTTCAGTATCATGGAATTTTTTCGACACCACTCAGAAAAGTACCTCGCAAGGATCTCGCATCTAGCCCTCAGTTCACTCAAGCTTGATGCCGTTATCACAATGGACCTTTCCAGTTTTAAAACCTAAAGGAAGCCTACCTGAAGTCACCGAAGAATTGATGAGGTCGGCAAAAAATTCTGAGACCTGGGGTGCTATCTCCTTCAAGATTCTCATGGAAATCAAATCTCCTGTACAGCTGTCTTGCCCTCCATGCATCCGATAACGCTCACAACATCCTCGGCCAATACCGGCAAGAAGAAAAAGGTATAATCTGATAACGTCTGTGTAGTGGACCTGTTTAAGCCATAATGCGAGTTGAAAATGATAACACTGTTACCAGAAAAATATTCAGCGAATCATTCGGCCACCTCAGACGGTTCTGATATGACCACATCACTTCTGCTCAAAACAGTTTTGCCCGACGAGACATCAGCCCCCATCTCCCCTCGTACCAAATTCCAAACGGTCCTATTTTTGTTGGACGAGCGAGCCAGAATACCTTCATAATGATTGGACTGAGTAGATTTTGAAAGACTAATATAATGCTTTTTGGCTCTTAGATATTGCTATTTGGCCTCTACAGTTTTTAGGTTTTGATACAGCCAATGGGGATTCTTAAGATTCCCACTCGCTTGCCTGACTTCAGCCGTAATCCATTCAGGCCGCCCTCTCAAGGTATGACGAGTTTTTTTTACCGGACAAGTAGAGTCCATCAAGGATGTTACAATGCTACAGAAACGATTGGATATGCTGTCAATATCGTGGGACTCGTAGATTGTATCAAAGTACTGAATTGGTTTCTTGTACTGACAAGAAACCATCAGAGAGAGATCGACAAGAGTTCTTTCAGATAACACATGATAAGTTCGCGGAATATTTTCAAATAATGAGGAAAGAATTTCGCAGCGAAACGTCAGACAGATCACTCTGTGGTCACCAAAGTTTAAATCGATGACCTTTGTGGAGACGAGGTCATTCCTTACATTCGTAAGGATGTAATCAACCTTGCTATTATATTATATTCAATTATATGTTTTCAATAATATAATATAATTGAACTTTAAAACGAAAACCCGTTGTGATATCATCTGATACAAACAATTTTTTCTTCTATTTGAACTGTTCAAATTGAAATGATTATTTTTTTTTTCAGGAAATTCTCGATAACTTTCCATGGAAATTTAATTTATGATTGGCTCCTCAATTTGATGACGAGTGTATCCAGCATTGCAATAAAACCCATCATTCTCTCGCTTGTAGAGATAATTGTTGAAGGAACTCTGAAACATGTTATCACCAACATTAATGATCTTATACAAGAGATATTGGGCACAGGCAGTTTTTCTCTGTTATAAGTTATGTTTTAATCAACGCTAATCGAAAATAAAACTTTGAATAAATTATTTGTTTTTTTTTATAATGCTCTGAATGATGGGAAGATTGTTTAAGCTATTTTAGGAATCAGATAGTGATAAAATAGTTATTTATGTAATAAGGATCATAAAGACGATCATTATGGTACAAGTCGTGAATGTTATCGGGCGAGGCGTAGCCGAGTCCGATAACACGGATTGTGCCATAATGATTGTTTATGATTCCTATTACATACAAAATTTTATCTGATGGCATTTATATCAATACATTTTCGAAAAACTAAAAACTGCATTTTCGACATGTCATAATCACAACTATTTTTAGAGGAGTAAGTATTGTGTAGTTTCAAATATTAGTAGGTGAGTGGGCTGTGCTTTGCCATTTCCTTGACAACGTCATCAGGTTGTAACGGCAATATTTATTTATCGCTGTCAAACTCAATAATTATTGTCAGGTAGAATTTAATATAATTTAAAAAATGAGTGATTCTGAAGCTGATAGTTTACCTTCTGATTTGGAAGAAATGTCGAGAAATATCGTGGACTCCCTTTTGCCGGAAAAATCACGGAGTGTATATGAAATGGTGTTTAATCGGTACGAAAAATGGTGTTCTGCTAAAAAAATCAAGAATATCACTCATGAAAAAGTATTGTTGGCTTACTTTGAATGCTTATCTAAGGAAAGAAAACCATCTTCTCTTTGGTCGTATTATTCGATGATAAGAAATATTTTATCAACAATAAAAAACGTCGATGTTAGTCAGTACCTACAGCTGGTTGCATTATTAAAACGTAAATCAGAAGGTTACAGAGCTAAAAAATACAAAATTTTTACTAAACAAGATCTTACAAAGTTTTTAACGGAAGCATCAGATGATACATACTTATTTAATAAAGTTGCCATGATAATTGGACTAATTGGAGCATGCAGAAGAGAGGAATTGACAAATATGCTTGTTGAAAATGTAATAGATGAAGGATCCGTTTTTAGAATTTTAGAAATTTTTAGAAATTACCGAATACAAAAACAAAGGTAATGCGAGAATTTTTTGTAACTTCGGGAAATATCCCTGGATTGAATATGGTAGAACTTGTCAGACTATATGTGAAAATACGACCTTGCAACACAAACCATCTACGTTTTTTTGCCACTTATAGAAATAAGAAATGCACAAAACAACCCGTTGGAATACATGCCTTTGGTAATATGCCAAAAGTTATTGCCACTTTCTTGAATTTACCTTGCCCCGAAGAATATACCGGACATTGTTTTCGGCGATCGTCTGCTTCATTTTTGGCTGATTCCGGAGCTGATCTGTGTACCGTGAAACGCCATGGCGGATGGAAAAGCAATACTGTCGCTGAAGGTTACATCGAAAATTCGAAAGAGCAAAAGAAAAAAATATCAGAAGCAATTTTTGGTGCTAACAACCAAACAGGATTACAAGTTTGTCAACACTCATCAACTACTGATGTAAAAACTGTAGAATCCATTGGAATTAATATTACAAATTGTAGTAATTGTTCTTTTACCATTTTTTTTTAAATTCACACTAAAAGTGGAAACTTCTTTTACGACAACCCGGGATTTTTAATCCAAGAGCTGGCGTAGTAGTCACCGGGGAAAAACAACTTGTCTGATTATAGCCACCGTTCCTAGCACGACAGCCTTCTGCATCCATGTGAGGGTGTCATTAGGTAGCTGGAGCTCGGCCAGGTGCTTCACAGTGTTGACATGTACGAGGCCATTGGAGCTAATTATGGAGTGAGTATATTTCAATTTTCTCATAAGTCCCCATAAAATTTTCTAATTCTGGTCTCTACTCAATTCTGTATAGTTGTTAATTTCTAGTTTTGTACATAGTTATGCATTTTGAATAATTTTTTTTATCAAACCATTACATGTTTTCCTTATAGAATTTCATTATGGTACTTAGTCCCATAATAAGCTTCCTTATATCATCAAAATTGAGTGACATAACGTTGTCATTATGTCATGCCATCAGATAAAAAAATTTAAAAGTTCTGCGGTAAGGTCAGGAGCTCAGCACCCTTGTTCAGAAGTCTTTTTACGGATTTCCGGAACAGTGTGATACTAAAACTGAAAATACCTTTTGGCGTAAACGACCACGAATACTCTCTTGATTGAATTTAAATACCCTCATTGATCAACTTTTTCATTCATATTCACTTGATTTATGGTTATATCGCACAGGAGTTACTTATACGTCCTCTGTGGCGATATTTAGATAGTCCTCAATTCCACAAAACCAATGATTCTAAGGTTAAAGTCAAAAATTGGTCGTTTGCACTTACTGTGGACATGCTGTTTTACTGCCTATATAATTAATTTGTTAAAATTAATTTTCATGTAATTGAGTTTAAACCTGTTGGACATAATTGGACATTATTATAAGTGATATTTGACATATTAAATTGAAGAACAGCGAATTCTATATTCGTATATTTATCTTTGATCTGTAAAATGAATGAAATAACTAAAACGAATTTGGTGGATGACTAACGCATTCATCGAAATAAGACATTGTTCAGTTCAGCCTTATTACGTGCAGGGAGCGTTTTTGGTAAATTCACCTATTTGAAGTCATGGCATAAAATACCTCATACATCAACAGATCCTAGTTTTAGTATTTATTCTAGTATTTTAAATCTAGAGAAACGCGATGGGTCGAGTTTCGATTAATCAATTGATCAAAAGTTCATATAGGAAGCTCCGGCCCCTGCAGAAAAAAATCGCTGCAGAATAATATGGAGAAATCAGCAAAACTAGCGGTAGTAGTGCAAAAAGGATACATGTCATGATGGTTTTTATCTCTAATGGATGAGAGGACAGTTTATGGCGTCAAATGTGATGTGTGAACAAACAAACGAATACTCACTGCAGAAAAAGTGGATAATTTTGTGAAGAATTCCAACCATAATTGAAAAATCGAGTTACAATTGTTATTCTTTGAGATTGATGAAGCTTGGGAAAAATATTCGTCAGTAGATTCACATACACCATTATCAACCTTTGAAAATCGATCAAAATTAATGAATTCTAGACAATTTCTCATTCATTGTCGCCTTTCTATCAGTATCGCACTGGTCTAGAGTACGGGAAAATACTTCCAGATCAAGTGTGCAAAAAATCCTATCCTGACTTCTTAGATTTTCTGTATCTTTGGATCTAAACAATAATGTGAAGGTGTCTGATATTTATCCTATCTGTAGAAAATATCTTGAGGTTGAAAAAATTTCTAAGAATCAGTTTAATCAGAGAAAAGCTATCTGTAAGCGAAAACAATCCTTTCAAAACGTCAGGTGTCTGCTAGAATTTTTCAAAAAAAGTTGCAGAGATCGAGGAGCAGCATCGTCATCTTTCCTCCTTTTAAAGCCGCTCTTGAAATCGCTTTGACCTTCTTTGCTCTCAAACCGCCCATTTCCGAGACCTCCATCCGGCCGATCTGACTCTTCTTATGAAATTCAACATATAGAAGATTAAAGATTGATAATTGAAAGATAGAAAATCACAAAATATACAGATAGAAGATAAATAGGATCTTATCTTTAAACTATGCTAATATCCCAAAATTCAAATTCTTCCACCTTATAGTTTCAAGTAATGGGAAATTAATAAATACATATATATTGGAAAATCCACATGATGGACAATCACGAAGTGGTAAGGAAAATTTTTTTGATAATTATCGCTTCTACCCACATCCTGATAACCATATTATTTCATTGGGTAGGTTTCAAATATAACAACTTGATACCTATATAAAGCGTAAAATCCTTGGTAGATGAAGGAAAGTAATTTCAATAGCAATTACCCTATGTGTGCAATATGCAAAATTTCAAGCTGTTCCAAGTCATATTTTCAGGTCAGTTTAATAAGAAATATGCAAAAGCTCCCACAACAATTGGCATGGCAACTGCTAGCATACTGTCAACTTCACACAAGTAATGGTAACTAACAATTACCAACTCAGGAAAAAAATTTATTACATCATTGTTACATACTTTGTATGTATAGAGCAGAATGGCCCTTTGAAAACAAAACAACCATTTGTAGGCAAATAGGCAAACCTTTTGGACAAAATTACTGTTCAGAGGAAGACACTTTTTCACACATAATTCATTAGTGTAACAACGCTCGTTGAACAGCCTCAATTTTTGAATTGGAAGATAAGTGAGAGGCTATTTTTATTCTACAAGGTGATTTCTAACAACTTTCAGTTTGAAAGATAAAGCTGACATGGTCAGCTTTTGTATAAGGTATCAGAGAACCTATCTGCCTAATTTGGTAATCTTATAATCATATTTATTTCAGCTTGAGTAATTTTATTATAAGGGAACATTGGCTTAAAAAAATTATTTTTGGTCTTATTGTTTATAGACATTATAGGACTGGGCCCTATTTCAAAACATTCACATTACTTGCATTACACTATTTGAGTTTTTTCTTGCATGTTTGTTTAATCTGTTTAACAGAATAAACACAAATAAAAAATTCTCATCAACAAATAATGTACTTGCCATAGAAGTAAAAATTTTCAAATTGGGGTAATTGAATGATGTTATATAATGCAATAGTTTTTAAAAAGAGCCCACTCTTGTAATGTCAATATACAAAATGAAACTCAACTTTTAACAAGCTAATATTCCTGTATTATTATCAATTTACTCCAACTTGCGTAAGTACCGCCTATCATCCCTAATGATGCATTGACCAGTGTTCCCCAAACAAAATTTGACCTGTCCTCTATTCTCAATAAATTTGGCCCCTTAGCCAGTAAATGACTCCTTTTTTCGATTGAAAGGATTTGTTGGATCTGAACGATAGAGTATGATGAATTATAATGACAGATAATCATTTCTTAAGCATCAGCTTGGCATCTCCATATAACACAACTTTATCTTCACTCTCAACAACACATTTGAATATCACTTCAACAATCTTTCTCACTTTTACGATTTCAACAGTTGTGGTGACTATTTCATTAGAGTAGCACATATGTGGAAAGTTTAGAGTTTGTTTTAAAACTAGTGTGCTGCTTCCTGGAAGTTCACTTCCTATGATTCCAGATACAATTGCATTAAAGAGCAGCACCATGTACAACTTGTTTCACTTGAAACATTGAATGAATCACATTGCAATCTCTTGAAATTCTTGTAAATTCTTCAATGTCACTTTTTGTTATTTTTCTTTGTCTTGATATTTTGTCACCAACCTGAAGAGTATTCCATCTAGATCCCACAGTACAGTAGTTTCTGAACAAATGATGTAATATTTTTTACATCATACTTTTTCATAACATTCGCCATTTTTTCAAACACAAATTACTCATGTTCCTTAATCTGTTATCATTATGTTGCAAATATTGTTTAAGGTCATTGACAGCATCAATACATAACACTTCCAGAAGTTTCACTCCGTCAGTTAAAAGTATAAACAAGTTATAGCATCCAATATAATTTGTTCATTATGATGTTTAAGTAGGCTTGATATCAAATGAATACCATTGAGGTAAATTATATAATCACGAAATTCTGGATCTGTAAAATAAAATATTATTATCTCATCAAGATTTAATCCATGATTGATTACCTGGGCACACATTACAGATACCAGCTAGTCCGAAACAGAGCAGATCTTCATCATTTATGGATAGTTGTGACAAAAAGATATCAACAATATGCAACTGTTTGAAATATTCATAATTAATAGGATCATAAGCAAAATTAGAAAGATTTGCTAAAATCTGCTTTTTGGCATCTGCAAGAAAAATTTTTATTTCAACAACGGTTATTATTTGTTGACGAGAAATTATTGTAGAAAAATAAATAAATAAACACATACCATAGCATAGAGTTGTGTTGTATTCAGTAACTAATTGTTTCAAATACTCATAACGCCCAACTCCATAAGCACCAGTTTTTTTCCACAAATGATTTTTGGTGCTGAACATTGCCCTATCGAACGATTATCAAAGAACACTAGAGACAGACTAGAGCATAGACAACCTATAGATGGGAAACTCTCCCTTCAATATTTGGTTTGAAGGCGCACCCATGCGGCGGTTCAAGAAGTTATTTTCGAAAGATCAACGCCTCCTGGTGGCATTATTTTGAACAAATAGGCGTAAAAGTTTTAAATGAGCCTCCCACCAATATTTTCAATTTGAATGTAAACTTGTCACAATCAGAGTTGAGACATAAAATGTCGCAGAGTGATAGATTCTTCCACCAATATTTTCAAATCAAGTGTAAACTTGTCATTTCTGGCCTATAAATAGTTGTCGTAAAATGATTAAACCATAATATATTCAAAAGACTGGATTCATATTAATATCATTTCATTCAGAAAAACAAAAATTATAACATTAAAAGCATTATATTTGCATCTTTAACAGTATAAAAACAGAGAGGAGAAAACAATATACATACAAAACTAAAAATATTTAAATAAAAAGTTTCAAGAACCTAAGGGGATATAAAAATATATAAAACTAAAATGTGAAATAAAAAGTGAAAGGAAAAAGGTAACAAATTTAACAATACAATACATAAACACAAAGCTGAAGATATTTACATAAATTTTTTCAAGAATCCCAAGGGGTTATAAAATAAATGACAAAATAAAATGTAAAACAAAAACGGAAAAAGCTGCTAATAACAAATAGCAGCAATAACAATACAATACATACATATATACAAAACAGAAAATATTTACTTAAAATATTATTTACTTTATCTAACCATGTAACGCCCTTACGTGCAGTTCCTTGATCAGTAAACTCGGGCGCCAGACTATTTGCTTCTGAGGGCGTCACCCTCACCTATCGAGCTCCTCCGGAATGTCCAGAAGCTCGAGCCTAGGCGAACTCCAGTGGAGAATGAAGTGGGTAGCTGTTGGAGGTGGAGGTGTCACCAATAAAACACGCGATTAACTAAAAAATTACTCTCTATTCAAACCAAATAAACAAATATTCCAAAATAATAGGTCTCACAGTCCTTAAAACTAATCAACAGTTCGTATCAGGTACAACAGTCCTTAATCTATATCACAAAATCTTCACAGTCCTTAACCTCTAAAAACCCAAGTCCCAAATCTACTTGTCAATCACCAGTAACATTCCGTGAAGGGCTTAGAGTGCACATAAAGCGATTACAGTGGCGAGTTACTCGATGTATTAGGCATCAGAAAGAATTAGGCAAGCAAAATGACGTAGGCATAAAAATGGGTTAGAGCATACCAATGAATCAGGCAGAGACTAGATAAGGCATTCGCTCATCAGAAAATTGCTCATGCATGAAAGTGACTAAGGCCGTGTGAAAGAAATAATAATATCACGGGGTTAAAGCGAGAGAGGGCGGAAACCAAAGCCTCACTCAGGCCAACCTGGACCATCCAAGCGGGGGGGTCCCTGGGGCACGATTCCGCACGGCGCAACTAGTGTCCGTGCGCAACAGAACCCCTCGAAGAGAACTGCCAAGGCCCAGCCCAAATCGGAGTGACCGGCGGTATGGTGTGCGCATGCGCAAACCACCGCGCGTTCACCCGCGACAACGACAGGGCCGAGGTCGAACCAGAGTGCCTGCCGCACAGCAGCCCACGCCACGGAAAACTTTGGTCTCAGCACGATTGAGCTTTGCCCATCTCGCACATCAACGTCAGCCCCGGGAGATGGACAGCAGGAGTCCGCCGAGGTAAAACGGTCCACCACCTAGGGACGATTGAGCTTTGCCCATCTCGGCACTCAGATGTCGGATACGCAATACCGGCTAAAGGACCCAGCCGACACCGTGACGAATCCCGCACCCTCAAAGATCAGGCCAACCCAGTGCCCGCCGCGCAACAACAGCCCACGTCACGGAAAGCTTCGGTTTAAGCACGATTGAGTTTCCTCATCTCGCACATCAACGTCAGCTCCGAGAGATGGACAGCAGGAGTCCGCCGAGGTAAAACGGCCCACAACCTAGGGACGATTGAGTTTCCTCATCTCGGCACCCAGATTCCGGATCCGCAATACCGGCTAAAGGACCCAGCCGACACCGTGACCAACCCGTGCCTTCCAGGGGTCGGTTCGACAAACGACAACAGGGGGGCACACCACGACCCCTGACCGCGCGGCAGCCCGTCAAGGAAAACTTCGGTCTAAGCACGATTGAGTTTCCTCATCTCGTACATCAACGTCAGCTCCGAGAGATGGACAGCAGGAGTCCGCCGAGGTAAAACGGCCCACAATCTAGGGACGATTGAGCTAGCTCATCTCGGCACCCAGATGTCGGATCCGCAATACCGGCTAAAGGACTCGTAAAGGACGTGATGCCCTAAACGCCCTCCTGCAGCCGTCGTTCGGTCTCAACGATCGAACCTCACACTCACCTCCTGGAATCTCGTCCTACACAAGTGGTCCTCCGGTCCTCTCTATACCCCTTTCCTACCTTGGTATGTCTGCCTACCACTGAACTCACTACCAGCACTCACAACACTGGCTGGACCTTCCACTATACGGTAGAGGCCTTGATTTATTTTGAGTTCCGCGCCGTGCGAGAACTGCCGTTCCAGTGCTCGACTCGCCTATAAATACCATTCTCGGTCCCTCCACCACATACGTCGTGCGCACTGCTGATGGAGGTGGGAATGATCGGTCGGTGTCCCCACCGCTCGGCGTGATCTCGCTGGAGTCGATCAAGGTCAACGGGTTTCTGCCACGCAAACAAAACTACTTCGTTACAACCACACTTTGAACAGACCCGGTATTTGTCTGGAATAGGAAATCTGTGTCGCTCAGGGCTTTATCTTCACAATTTGGAACACAGCATTTATTATTTAAATTAGGCATCTTTCCCATTTTATTATACATAATTATGTATTGGTAAATTTTATAGAACTAAAATAAACTAGGCACTCGTCACTTTCTTAACTTTGTAACGCCCTTACGTGCAGTTCCTTTATCAGTAAACTCGGGCGCCAGACTATTTGCTTCTGAGGGCGTCACCCTCACCTATCGAGCTCCTCCGGAATGTCCAGAAGCTCGAGCCTAGGTAGACTCAGTGGAGAATGAAGTGGGTAGCTGTTGGAGGTGGAGGTGTCTCCAATAAAACACGCGATTAACTAAAAAATCACTCTCTATTCATACCAAATAAACAAACATTCCAAAATAATAGGTCTCACAGTCCTTAAAACTAATCAACAGTCCGTATCAGGTACAACAGTCCTTAATCTATATCACAAAATCTTCACAGCCCTTAACCTCTAAAACCCAAGTCCCAAATCTACTTGTCAATCACCAGTAACATTCCGTGAAGGGCTTAGAGTGCACATAAAGCGATTACAGTGGCGAGTTACTCGACGTATTAGGCATCAGAAAGAATTAGGCAAGCAAAATGACGTAGGCATAAAATGGGTTAGGCATACCAATGAATCAGGCAGAGAATAGATATGGCATTCGCTCATCAGAAAATTGCTCATGCATGAAAGTGACTAAGGCCGTCTGAAAGAAATAATAATATCACCGGGTTAAAGCGAGAGGGGCGGAACCAAAGCCTCACTCAGGCCAACATGGACCATCCAAGCGGAGGGGGTCCTGGGGCACGATTCCGCACGGCGCAACTGGTGTCCGCGCGCAACAGAACCCCTCGAAGAGAACTGCCAAGGCCCAGCCCAAATCGGAGTGACCGGCGGTATGGTGTGCGCATGCGCAAACCACCGCGCGTTCACCCGCGACAACGACAGGGCCGAGGTCGAACCAGAGTGCCTGCCGCACAGCAGCCCACGCCACGGAAAACTTCGGTCTCAGCACGATTGAGCTTTGCCCATCTCGCACATCAACGTCAGCCCCGGGAGATGGACAGCAGGAGTCCGCCGAGGTAAAACGGTCCACCACCCGGGGACGATTGAGCTTTGCCCATCTCGGCACCCAGATGTCGGATACGCAATACCGGCTAAAGGACCCAGCCGACACCCGTGACGAATCCCGCACCCTCAAAGATCGGGCCAACCCAGTGCCTGCCGCGCAACAGCCCACGTCACGGAAAACTTCGGTCTCAGCACGATTGGAGCTTTGCCCATCTCGCACGTCGACGTCAGCTCCGAGAGATGGACAGCAGGAGTCCGCCGAGGTAAAACGGTCAACCACCTAGGGACGATTGAGCTTTGCCCATCTCGGCACCCAGATGTCGGATCCGCAATACCGGCTAAAGGACCCAGCCGACACCCGTGACGAACCCGTGCCTCCAAAGGGTCGGTTCGACAAACGACAACAGGGGAGATGGCCACAACACGACCCTCACCGCGCAGCAGCCCAAGTCACGGAAAGCTTCGGTCTCAGCACGATTGAGCTTTGCCCATCTCGCACATCAACGTCAGCTCCGAGAGATGGACAGCAGGAGTCCGCCGAGGTGAAACGGTCAACCACCTAGGGACGATTGAGCTTTGCCCATCTCGGCACCCAGATGTCGAATCCGCAATACCGGCTAAAGGACTCGTAAAGGACGTGATGCCTGAACGCCCTCCTGCAGCCGTCGTTCGGTCTCAACGATCGAACCTCACACTCACCTCCTGGAATCTCGTCCTCCACAGGTGGTCCTCCGGTCCCTCTCTATACCCCTTTCCTACCTTGGTATGTCTGCCTACCACTGAACTCACTACCAGCACTCACAACACTGGCTGGACCTTCCACTATACAGTAGAGGCCTTGATTTATTTTGAGTTCCGCGCCTTGCGAGGAACTGCCGTTCCAGTGCTCGACTCGCCTATAAATACCATTCTCGGTCCCTCCACCACATACGTCGTGCGCACTGCAGATGGAGGTGGGAATGATCGGTCGGTGTCCCCACCGCTCGGCGCGATCTCGCTGGAGTCGATCAAGGTCAACGGGTTTCTGCCACGCAGACAAAACTACTTCGTTACAACTTTGCTTCTTAACCACGTTGCTAATGAAATGCAAATGACGTCTCGTATCGTAATGGCTCACGTGGCGAGGACGTAAACAGAGATGCGAGCGCCTCATGCGGCGGTTCGAGCAGTTAAAATCAGTTCAATTTATCGAAATATTTAGTGAGAGAGTAGCCTATCTATAGGTTATCTATGGACTAGAGTCTAGAGTTATCGTATACTGCGTTTTGCCAGTCCCTTTGTAGCCATAGACAACCTATAGATGAGAAACTCTTGACTAAATATTTCGAGAAATTGAAACCCATTTTAACTCTTAAACAGCCTATGAGGCGCTAGCAACAGTTGCGTACTAAGGTTAACCTAGTTTATTTTATTTTTACAATAATTTATTTTATTTTCGCTATCATTTACCTATACATGGTTATTTATAATAAAATGGGAAAAACGACTACTTCAAAACCTAAATGCTATGTTCCAAATTGTGAGGATGATTTTACATTTTAATAAAACATATGATAATCACTTGTCAGGAATATTTCGTGTAACAAAACCGAATATGAACCGTCTAATTACTGATGCATCAGCAGACGAGTTCCGCTTCATGCGCCGACAGAGGGATTAAGACCATGAAAGGGACCGCTCGGCATAAAGCTGTCACATAAAAACGTTTAATGATGGCATATTTATGAGACATCAAGAGGCCGCTTGGAATACTCTGGAATGTGAAGCGTCTTTCTAGTAAGTTCTAGAAAAAACAACGCCGGATATAAATGACTGAAGCCGATTCATGGATTCATTCATGTATAGAACTTGCCGACGGATAAACAGGTGTTCCTAGTGAAATTCTGTAAATAAATTGTGTATATAAATTATTGATTATTGTTAGTTAAGTGTGAATATAAATTAGTTTAAAGAAGACTTGTAGTGTTTTTCTAATTCGCTGAGGAAAAACGTAACAATTGGTGTCAGGTGTGGGGTTACTAAGAAGAGTGGAAACTACTCCGAAATTAGTCTGGAAAATCCTGAATGCCGGTAACGAGATCTCAAGCTGAGAAAATGGATCAGGCCAGTATGGACTTTTTCAAGAAAGCTTTTGAAGAACTGACAAATAGAATGGAAAACAAAATGGATTCCATGGAAAATAAAATAGATACCATGGAAGATAAAATGGAGAAAAATTCGAAGGACATGAAAGATAAAATGGAGGAAAATTCGAAGGACATGAAAGATAAAATGGACGACAACAGTAAGTCTCTAGAAAATAGTTTTAGAGATAAATTAGAATCTATAGAGAATAAAGTCGAGGATAGTCTAAAAACGATGACCGATAATTGCTCGAAGTTAGAGAATAAGATTGGAAATATTGAAGACCGGTTAGAAAACTTGGAGATTTTGAAGGAGGAAATAGAAGACGATATACAAGGGAAAACGGCCTGGTGCACATACCAGAGACAATTTGAAGCTGCAGCTAAAGCGAATGGATGGAATAATGAGGAAAAAGCGACGGCCTTGATTGTTGCATTGAGAGGCGAGGCCTTAAATATTTTACAGATTATTCCAACCAGTCAGCAAAATGATTACGGGGCGCTGATAAGTAAATTACAGATGAGATATGGCGACGGACATTTACAGCAAGTATATCACGCCCAGATAAAGAGCCGTATCCAGAAAAATTCAGAGACCTTGCAAGAATTTGAAGCTGACATCGCACGGTTGGTAAGGCTGGCGTATCCGACTGCACCGGACAGTTTCCTAGAACAGCTTGCAGTGCAGACGTTCGTAGACGGAATGAGAGATAGTGAGACCCAGCAAACCTTGCGGTTGGCCCGACCTAAGACCCTGGATGATGCTCTAGCCCATGCATTAGAGTTCGAAGCAGCCAAGCAGGCTTCACATAGGGGTCAAATAAAAATCAGGCGTACCATGGATGATTCCAAGGACAGCACCAAAAATATAGAGGATATAATACGCCGAGTTCTCCAACAACAACAAAATAGAGGACCTAGATGTTGGAATTGTGGTGAAGTAGGGCATATTCGCCGCTCTTGTAAGAAGCCTGCTAAGCCAAAACAACAGAAACAGGAAACTAAAACGGGTTGGTGAAAGGGGGCATAAGCCGACCCGCCTAAACAATGCCCCAGAAGTTATCATCCAGACCATCTTGGACTCCTGCAGTATATATGTCGACGGTAAGATCAATGGGCGGTCGGCTAAAATGTTGGTCGACACAGGTGCAACCCGTACTATTGCAAGACCCGATATAGTGAGAGGTAAGACATTACCGACTATGACACGATTACGTACCGCCACTGGGGAGAGTGTACCAACGCACGGAAGGAAGAAGACCAGAATACTAATTGGTGGTACGTCATTCGAGCACGAGTACTGGTGGCAGATATCACGGAGGAAGTCATCCTAGGAATGGATGTGATTAAGGGACAGGGCTTAGAGATGGATATGAGGAACGACATCCTGAGAATTGGAAACCTAGAAATTCCATTCCTAGGAAAGGAAGACGCTGTGAGTAGAGTCTTACTCGTGGAAGATATCACCGTGCCTGGCCTGGCGGAAACCTTGGTGAGCGGATATTTAGACGAAAATCTTCGCAGTGGTCACGTTAGACTCATCGAGCCAGCCACCGGTAACCCAGCCAAAGAAATACTCACCGGGAAGACGTTGGTGAGGGAGAAACAGGAAGTACTCGTGAGGATACTGAACACGAACATGTATCCAGTAAATCTGAAGAAAGACACTGTAATAGGAGAATGCTGCTCAGTATCGTGTGTGACAGGCGGTAGTCAAGACGAACAGAAGAGCGTTCCCAAGAAGAATAAGGTGTCACACAAATTGGTCGAAATGCTGACATCCTCCTGCAACAACCTAGAACCAGAATACATCAAGGAAGTAAGGAAATTAATCACTGATTATAGTGATGTATTTGCCATGGATGATGACCAGCTGGGAAGAACTAATGTCGTGAAGCACCCAATCAATACCGGAAATTCAGGACCTATTCACCAACATCCGCGCAGACTTCCCATTGCCAAGAGAGATGAGGCCGAGAGAATCATCAAGGACATGCATGATCAAGGCATAATAGAACCCTCGGACAGTACTTGGTCATCACCTGTAGTTCTGGTCAGAAAGAAAGATGGCAGCACTAGATTCTGTGTTGACTACCGTCGCCTGAACGAAGTCACGAAAAAGATTGCTATCCTATTCCAAGAATTGACGACACCTAGATACACTCTCAGGCTCGAAATGGTTCTCCACCCTCGATCTGAATAGTGGTTATTGGCAGGTTGAATTGGATCCCAAGGACAAAGAGAAAACTGCTTTCACTATTGGGACCGGATTATGGCAGTTCAATGTGATGCCATTCGGCCTTTGCAACGCACCTGCAACTTTCGAGCGTCTGATGGAGACCATTCTACGAGGGTTGTCTTGGAAGACGTGTCTTGTATATTTGGACGATGTTATTGTTTTTGGCCGTACATTCCACGAACATCTGGGAAACTTAAGAGATGTACTTGAGAGGCTGCGCACTGCAAATCTGAAGCTAAGTCCGAAAAAGTGTCACCTGTTCAAGAAGGAAGTGAAGTACTTGGGACATGCAGTATCTGAAACTGGAGTAAGTGCTGATCCAGATAAGATCCGAGTCGTACGCGAATGGCCAACACCGCAAGACAAACACCAAGTCAGGAGCTTTCTTGGGCTGTGCACCTACTATAGGAAATTCGTGCTAGGATTTGCCAATATTGCGAAGCCTTTAACAAAACTGACTGAAGAGGGAAAGGACTTCGTATGGGATGTAGAGTGTGAAGAAGCCTTTACTCGATTGAAAGGTGCTCTTACGTCGGCCCCAATCCTGAGTTACCCCCAGATGAAAGGAAGGTTCATATTGGACACGGATGCGAGTAACATGGCAATAGGTGGTATATTGTCCCAAATTCAAGATGGCAAAGAAAAAGTTATAGGGTACTTCAGCAAAGTCTTGTCAAAACCGGAACGTAACTACTGCGTAAGGAGAAGAGAGCTGCTTGCTGCAGTCAAGTCCATGGAGCACTTCTATAAATATCTCTACGGAAGAGAATTTCTTCTGAGAACAGATCATGCAGCGTTGAAATGGCTTCTTCAATTCAAGAATCCGGAAGGTCAAGTGGCACGATGGATCGAAAAACTTCAAGAGTACAATTTCACTGTGGAGCATCGTGCAGGAAGTCCCATGGATACGCTGACGCTATGTCTAGAAGATCGTGCCCTATAGACTGCAAGCACTGTAGAAAACTGGAGGACAAAGAATGTTGCCGAAGAACCACTATAACTGATGAGAATTGGCTGCCAGATCACCTGAGACAAGAACAAGAGAACGACCCAGAGCTGAAACTGATTTTAAGATGGAAAGAGGATGGTCGTAGGCCTGGATGTGGAGAACTGTGTCAGATGAATCCAAGGGTCAAATCATATTGGGCACAATGGGACTTCCTCCTAATAGAGGATGGGTTGCTAAAGAGGACCCTTGAGAACGAAGAAGGTACCGGATCCAGAAACCAAGTTGTAGTCCCTAGGAGTAGAAAACAAGATTTATTGCAGAAGTTGCATGATGGGACCTCCTGCGGCCATTTCGGCATCAAGAAGGCCCTAGAAAGGCTTCGAGAGCGTTTCTACTGGGTTAATTGCAAGGAGGACGTCAAGGACTGGTGCAGAAAATGCGGACTGTGTGCTTCGGTGAATGGCCCAAGAGGAAGTCGTAGAGCCCCAATGAAGCAGTATAACGTTGGTGGCCCAATGGAACGCGTAGCCATAGATATAGCTGGTCCGTTTCCAGAAACTGACGATGGAAACAAGTACATCTTTGTTGCTATGGACTACTTCTCCAACTGGGTGGATGCTTACGCTTGTCCGAATCAAGAAGCCCGAACAGTTGCTGATGTATTGGTCAAGGAGATGTTGTGCAGATTCGGCATGACTATGGAGCTTCATTCGGATCAGGGACGAAACTTCGAGTCCAGCTTGTTCCAGACCATATGCGAGTTGCTAGGGATCAGGAAGACCAGAACAACTGATCTCCACCCACAGTCAGACGGTATGGTCGAGAGAATGAATAGGACTGTGGGAAAATACTTGGCCAAGGTTGTCTCCGACCACCAGAGAGATTGGGATAGGTACCTGCATCTATTCACCATGGCCTATAGATCATCCGTGCAGGAATCAACAGGAAACCCCAGCATGTATCATGTTCGGTCGAGAGATGAGACTCTCTTGTGACCTGGAGTTTGGGTGTACCCTGGAACGGATATTGCGGGTGAAGATTACGTGAGCAGTCTGAAGGGGAGATTGCACTACATCCATGAGAAGATCCGGAAAAACCTGCAAATTGCAAGTGATCGCATGAAAACTCGTTACGACATCAAGGCAGCAGAAGGTGGATACGAGATAGGAGATTTGGTATGGTTGTTCAGCCCCCAGAGGAGAAGAGGGCTATCCCCAAAGTTACAGAAGGATTGGGAAGGACCATATAAGGTTGTGAAGAGGATCAACGACGTAGTCTACCGCATCCAAAATTGCCAAGAGGAGAGAAACGTGTAGTTCATGTGAATCGCCTGGCAAGGTATGAGGCCGATCATAACGCTCAGGACGAGGCGGAAGTGGGAAGGACTACAACTCAGACCCCAGATCAAGAGGAATTGAGCTTTAATGAGTTCATGGCAAATTATGGAGAAACCGGAAAAGCGAGGTTCGGGATCACAACCGAGGAGCAACAAGATCTGTTTGCGATACCGGTAGACTACTCATTGGCGCACTGCGTAGCTGAAGATCTCAACATGTCAAAGGGATAGCTCTCCTCTTCAAGAAGAAATTTGGTCGTGTAACAGACCTCATGGGACAACAACCTTCCCTTAACCGAATCCTGAAGTTGACCGATGGACCTCGTTATCTCTTCTACATGGTAACCAAGGAAAAATCTTATAGAAAACCAACTTACCAAGCCATGTGGAGCACCTTGATGAACCTTAGGGACGAGCTGGCTAGGGTAGGTGTGAACAAGCTTGCAATTCCCAAGCTGGGTTGTGGACTGGATCGTCTGAACTGGAGAGTAGTTCGTAACATGCTGGAGGTAGTTTTCCAGAATACCTATGTCCGAATACGGGTTTGTAGTTTCAACCCGAAAGGCGGTCCCGTAAAGAAAACGGTATCCTGCTATTTCGATCAACAAGGGTTCTGCAGAAATGGGAGCGCTTGCAGATTCAGTCATGAAGGAAAAGTTCGGGGACCGAACGTTCTTTTAAGGAGAACAATGTAACAAAACCGAATATAAACCGTCTAATTACTGATGCATCAGCAGACGAGTTCCGCTTCATGCGCCGACAGAGGGATTAAGAACATGAAAGGGACCGCTCGCCATAAAGCTGTCACATAAAAACGTTTAATGATGGCATATTCATGAGACATCAAGAGGCCGCTTGGAATACTCTGGAATGTGAAGCGTCTTTCTAGTAAGTTCTAGAAAAACAACGCCGGATATAAATGACTGAAGCCGATTCATGGATTCATTCATGTATAGAACTTGCCGACGGATAAACAGGTGTTCCTAGTGAAATTCTGTAAATAAATTGTGTATATAAATTATTGATTATTGTTAGTTAAGTGTGAATATAAATTAGTTTAAAGAAGACTTGTAGTGTTTTCTAATTCGCTGAGGAAAAACGTAACATTCGAATACAACCATGTTTCATAATTTCAAATAATCATCAATGGAAAAACCATAATTCATAATGGAATGAAATATTTTAGTTATTATTAGGTTAGGTAAATTGGGCCACAGATCATGGATTCAATATGATCATAGATCAGAAAAAAGAATTTAAAATTATATATATATATATATATATATCATAATATAATATGATAAAATATAATAATATATTAACATAATAATATATGGCTAGAGTGACCTTGGTCGGATGGACCCAGTCTCTCTGGAGGAACCCTAAGCAGTGGTTTACAAAAAAAAAAAAAAAAGTAGTCATATAATATTATAATATAATATATCCATAGCTAACTTTGATTTTCTGCTTACTGAAATATGCGCGTGTCCGAAAGGGTGTAAGAAAAATCCGCCGAGTGCGACTACTGTATGGTCCCTATACTGTGATTCGGGTTCAAATTCTGACTGTTCCAGAACCATCAGAAGCATGCGCATTTCAGTGTTTGGTGTTCCGGTTTTCTCTGACTATTTTGGTATCGAGTAGTCCGAGGTTCAGGTTATATCAGGATTTTTTCTGATTATCTTCTGACGGTTCTAGGACTATCCTCAGGACCATTTTAGGATTTTTCCGTAGAACTGCCTTAGGAGGAGTAGTTAACTTATTTCTTTCGTAATTTGAAATGTTTGAATTTGATTTGCATTCGTTAACAGAAATAGACAAATCTAACATAGATGGTTTGAAATCGAGCATAGATTGGTATCAAGTGAAATGATAATAAATTAATATTATCCTTCATACATCACAGAACATCAAATATATTCTCTATTTTGACATAAACGTTTGCGCATTGACAACAGGGGATTACACATTCTATGCTATTCCAAATGTGTCTACAATAAATTTGAAGCATGATAAGAGTAATATTTCGGTAGATTGACACCTTTCTTCATAAACGAACATAAGGAAGTTTTGAGTTTTGGTACTCAGATTCTGGGGAAAAGTAAAATCTCTAATCTCTCCTGCCATTATATTTTTTATATCTAGACGTTTCAGTTTATCTCAGCTTGTTGAAAATCTTCATATATTGATCTAGCAAGAAGGTAGAATTAATTCGGTTATCATTAAAAACGAAAATATTTTTAAGTTAAAAATTTTAACTCTAGTACTCGATGTTTTCAGGTGAATTTTTTGAAATGTTGCCTTTAATTCATATTGATCGTCTAGATATCGCTGTTCTAAAGAACAATGACACAACTGCTAAAAGTGAAATTTTACAGGAGATCAAAAAGAAAGAAAAACATTTATTTGAAATACTTACCGTGAAAATAAATCAAGTGACTGAAAGTATTGACAAATTTGAATGTATAGCACATATTCTTTACTTTTATATTGACAGACATAAAATTAAAAATATTAATTGTTAACCTTAATTATCAATGTTTAATCAATTACGTCGTTGTTCCTTCCAAATTTTTTCTTACTCTAATGCATAACTGTCAACATTTTATTTCTTGTTTGTTGAAATTCCTTTCAAAAAGGCATTCATATTTATTGAATTATGTAAAGTAAAATAGATAACTGATTATTAGGCAGAACTAGGTAAAAGAAAAAGTAAATTAATAAAAAAAAAAACCAAAATAATTTGTTTTATTTAATCTTCCAAGAAAAATGATACATTTTATATTATATAAAAACTGTATAAAAACATGTGCATCTACAGAGCTTGGTAAAGCGGTTTATAATAGTGGGGAATCATGTTGCTATCACACAAGCTAATTAAGTCTTTTTTTGTTATCAGGCAGAGTGATTTTACTTGCGTATGCTGGTTTCAAACTAATGTTCCTAGTTTGTCCTGCCTTCACGCCTGACCGCCTTTCCCTAGTTGGTTTGAATTTAACTTCACTCCAGTAGTTTTGCTTATCGTGTATTTATACAAAAACTTGTCTGCTCCTTTTTCAAATCGTAACACTTTCACTTCCGACAATTTAAAAGTATTTCCATCACAGTCTTTAGAAATGTTTAACGCCATCTCACTATATAATTTTTTGAAGTCTAAAAATCTTCATTACCTAATTCCCTAACTTGAAGAGGGTTCCCCTTTTTTTTTCGCATTTCTGATCAACGAAACATATTGATCAGGTACATAAACTGTCCAGATTTCTTAGCCCTATTAACGGATCTCTCTATAATGCTGTGGATCGTTTTGTGTGTGTCCACGAATGTGTGTCCTGAATGAGATACTCATGACTGATTGCTTGTATATCAAGATGTTGGACAGCGTACAAATACATTGATATCATGTACCTAAAAAAGAAGACCATGCCTAAGTAAAATTATTTCTTTTTGAACAAGTTTATCAGCCAAACTAATGTATGTTCAAATTAATTATTAATTTAGTTTATCGATACAAATCATAGGCTCAATTTTGGAGTTGTTTTTACCTATTTTCTGCTGTCCACCACAATTGTCGGAATAAAAACGATTTCTTGTCCAGGCTTGTTTTTGATAGCTCTTCAATATATTTGTAGACACCAGTGGCTATTTAGTTGACACCCCTATGTCCAAGTCCTTCATGCCAAAAAAAAAAAAAAAAGGTTGTGTCGTTTTCAATTTCAGTTATCTGTAACAAAAAAAGGAAAATTGTTGATTGTGTCATGTTGGTGGAAAGTTGAATAAAAATGAATACTGATACTTACTGTAAAATTGAAACAGTTGAGACGTGATTTGTAGTAAAAAGCAGATGTTTGACCAATTGGTGTTGGTAGGACTGCTTGCAAATCATACACAGCTAATTGTATTTCACCTTTTTAGCCTTTTCTCTGTCCTCTGCTTTTTCTGTTCGACTCAATTCTTTTTCTTCTTGATGCTCACGAAAGTTTCTTCAAGCTTGGTCTTTTCCTCTCCCACTGCATTTTTAAAAGCTTCACACTGATCACATTGGTCTTTTTAGGCAAAAAAAAAACCAATGTTGAATTCAGAATTTAATATGCGGGAGTAAGTCTCATAGCTAGCCACTGATTTATTAGCAGCAGAGCGTTCAGCAGTATAGTGTCGATGCATCTCAGCAACAGTCAACCCCCATCTATAAACTCCCTTGAGGTATCTTTTCTTACGTAATGGCTCTCAATACGGGAATGGAATTTATATGATACCTGATAGAGTTCAAAACCTCTTCAGGAATCTTCTTTCTCGATTTTCATGTTTACCTCTTCTATCTGAAGGTGCAATGCCAGTCCCACTTACTTTAGCTTTAATTACAGTGCGAATCGTCCTTTCTGTTATTCCTAAGTTATTAATTAAGAACGTCTTACAGACTCTCACCTTTTATCATTATGCATAAGATAAAAAGCAGAATTAAACTTTCTTGGTTCTGTGGTAGATATGCGGCGGTATTTTAGAGCAAGTGGTTCAATGCAAGAAATTAAGAAGTCTCGTTGGCGCTGTAGTGAGCTTAATTCGCAGTAATTTTGAAATAGCTGGGCTCTGATGTTTTTCGGTCCAGTTCTTTGAGCAGGATAGAACACACCTATCTTTACAGGAGGGCCCATCTTTCGGGACTCAACAGTTTTCCCTGTTCTTGAAATGTAACTTTTCCTGAGTTTTTAAGTAATTTATTTTTACTTTTTCCAGTTATTAATGTTTCGTGACCTTTTTACCTCTTTTGGTTTCATTTACGGTTTCTGTGACATTATCATTGATAATAACAGGGAGTCATTAGGCCTATGAGGGACTAGTGGATCGCTAGTGACATAGTGATAATGACACAAAATACACGTACGTCGTTGTTGAACTGGAATTGTAGCCAATGTAGCTTCGGTTTCTCGTCTTTCAGTACAATTGCGTCAACGTTCCTCTGGTAAGCATATCCTCTTGCGCACGCACTTACACAACTGGCACTTGTGACGATGTTCTCCTGACTGAAGAGGGCAAACAGCCGATGTTTCAATAACGACGCAACTACTCTCTAGCGGCCAAGAGTCGAACTACAATTACGACGTTGTTCCAGCTAATACTTTATGACTTTGTGATACCATTAAGCAATTAACTCAATTTCTCAAAATTTTACAGTTACGTCATTGTTCTTCTGGAACAGCGATATTATTTTACTACTATGTAAGTCATAACGAAGAATCATCGGCGTTTTTCTTCTTTTCATTTGGTGAGTTCTTCCTTTGTTTACAACTTTTCTATACCTAGTAGTTAAAAATTGTGCCTTCATTGTAATCATCGGATTCTCTTTACTTAGGACCTAGAAAAGCTATGACACTTCAAAAATGCTAAATATATCTAGTAGTTAAAACACAATTTGTATAAAACAAGAAACAGATGTAAGAAATGGATGATTGCTCTGCTTGTAGAAATAGTTTATTTTCAAGTAAATTAGCAGAAGAGCATTTATATGTGTTTTAAGGAGCATGATTAAAATTAGATTGAATTATGCTCGTGCAAAGTTGATAACATCTATCGATATTTTAAATTAAAAAGTTTTATACTTTTTTCAAACCATTATTATTTTTGACATAAGACATACAATTAACTAGTAATTAGGGATTGTGAGGAATTCACCTTTTGTAACACCCATCATGTTATTAAAAATGTTGCTATTATTTGTATGGAAATAACAATTTTTAAATAAATAAAAAAAAAATCGGCAAAATAAATCATTGATTAAAGGCCATCATAAGATGAGGAAAATTTTTTCTGAGAGCAACGTTTTGATACAGCTTTACATTTTTTAGGACACCTGGATGATACAAACCCCTGCGTGGCAGATGCGAGTGCCATAAAAACATCCACAATTCCTGATATGCACTGCAACTGACAATACGTGATATCCTGTGATTTATTGTAATGTTTCTTCTTGATTATGTTAATTTCACTGTGATATTTTATCACTTTATTTATTTTCCGTTAATTCAATATGACCGGTTTTTACAATATATAGAATAAGTATTTTTATAGCGATAAACGTTTTTTATTGTTCAAAAGTGTTTTATAAGCATAAGTTTTATCATGTGGAAAGGCTGTATTTCTAGTATGTTCCTTTAATTTTTTTGTTGTTTGTTAATTCATATCTTATGAAGACTGAAAGTTCATTACCTAGATTTATTAATTTCACATGAATTTTTATTTACTTTTCATACTATTTTTCCACTGCATTATATTTTCAAAGTATGGCAATCGAAAACCTTGAATCCTCTAAAAAATATTTATTCTTTCTATCGTTTACATGCTAGCAATACTGAAGACTCGCCTCTTTTTATCAATTCTTTATAATCTGCTTCTCAATAATTTGTATTCATGGTTGAATGTCATGTTATGATTTTCAAAATTTGTTGAGTTAATTTTATTGCGATTATAAGTAAAATATTCTTCTTTCATTTATTTTTGTATAACTTTAGTATCCTTTGTTTTTCTCGTCTCCATTTCATGTTTTGTTTTCATTTCGTTAATAACTTCGCTCATTTAGATTCATTTAATTATATCTGATCTGAATTCAATGAATTTTGTAGTCTGTTCAGTTTTGGAATTAATTCATATGATAAATACACTGTGTATTATATTCCTGAATATCCACCACAATGAACAATAAAGTGATGAAAATTTATAACAGTTTTTCTAGATCTTAGTCATTTAGCATATGCCTGAATTTCACATGGACCGCATAATTCAGTCCGTATATATTTACAATGCATACTTGAGAAAATTTTAAATTCCCGCTGCTTTTGTAATTCAAATTTCCTGCCGGTTAGTTCCAGTACTACCAAACATGCCGGCCGAGTGTTCATTCAAGTGTTGTCGTTTTAATGTTCTGTGGTAAAGACAGCCTTTAAAAGAAAAAAGAATAATCTGTGCTCTATCTTCCTCTTTTCTGTGTTCCTTATTGACATCTGCTTATAGGTTATAGAAATCAGTTGAAATTGTTGTTGTACAACGTAGTAAAATGATAATTAGGTTATCTAAAAATAGAACAATATTATACCGCATGTGTTCCCGGTGCTAAAGTATTTGCCGAATAAATTGAAGATTGAAAATGGATGATGATCATATAGCTGATATAGACGATCTCGTTGTTCAAAAAAACAGGAAAAGAAAACGGAATGACTCTGGCGTTGTTAAACCCAATGGAACAGAAGGTACAATAAAATCCGGACAAAAAGGAAAGAAACGGAAAAAGTTTATACAAGTATCCGAAACTAAACAAAATGTCAGGAAAATTCCAGTTCCAGCACATAGAGTAACTCCTCTGAGAAATAAATGGTTGGAACTATTTACACCAGTCACCGAACAATTGATGTTGCTGATGAGATTCAACCCAAAGACAAGAAATGTTGAGATTGTAACTCAGGACGCGACGCAGGATATTGGAAATTTACAGAAGGCTGCAGATTTTATCAAGGTATTCAATCTTTTTCTACTCAAAGTTTACCTTGAACTGTACAGGGTTCTACAATTATGCTTAGTTCTTTTCTAGACTTCCAACTGAGCAACTTAGAATCTTTGTTTGAAGAGGTCAAGAAAAAAGTGCCTTCAAATGGTGACGCAGAAAATTATGATGGATAATTTTTGTCAACCTCATAGTATTTTGTTCACTTTGAAAGTGGATTTTTGCAAAAACATTGTAAAATAATTTTTTTATAGTATTAAGCTTAGTGCATTTGAAATCTTCATTCAAGAATATTTACATTAAAAACTTTCTCTTGAAGTCCCGCCATCGGCTTCAATCTCAATTCCTCATATAAGGTAACCATTACTGATATGCTATAATATTTTTACTTCCATTGATCGTTCAATATTTTTGACAACTCAGGGCTTTCTTCAACGTCCTTTGAAATAATTTACAGTGAATAAAAAAGGATAATTTAAGATTTAGCTTCTTGAGCAGATTGCTGTATTCACAACTGTCTGTAGTTTCTCTTAAATATGATCTACAACTTTTGAAGATTGAACTTGTATATAATGTTCTTTTACTCTTTGGTAATGGAGATCATTGAAATTATGAAACATACTGTCATCCAATGGCAAATATCACTTTATTCTTGTTTACCTATTTTTTTTTGACATCCTGTATGTTGGAAATTTCCTGACATGAATATGAAAGGATATTTGGTCTTCAAACAAAAGTTCTTAGTTGTTTGGTTTGGCAACTATTGAAGAAACACCAATTATTAGAGAGTAATCGAAAACCCAAATGGGGATACCTTAATAAAGTATCCCTACCATGGTTGTCAAATTTGATCTATCAAGCACTTCTTTGAGTTTCTTCTTTATAATGAAATTTCCTTTAATTTTACAGTCTCAATATTTTCTGTGGTCTCATGTGTGAAAAAATACATGAATAATTTCATTTATTAAATTAAGGTTAGATCTTAGTACCTTAAAGTATTTTGTGTCTTACATACAGTTGTTATATTGAATTCATTTCCAATTATTTTCATTATTTCTGGTCAATTATCTGTCTGGAATAGCCATCAATTCTGGGAGTTTAAGGGATGTTTTCATTTTGTTAATAAGAATATTAATAATATCCCAAAAAATATTGGAAGGAGCAAAATTAATGAGACAAAGTAAACAAAGCCGATATTGATACAAAACAAACAGGCATGAGACAAATTATAAACACTGTCTTAACTCATATAAAAAGCTTAACAGCAAAAATGATATGCATTGGGGATAGATGATAATAATAATTTTTATTTTGAACCATGTAGGATAAAAATGAGGCACTTGTGCACCAAAGTACCTCCATACACTGTTGAAATATAATTTCTTTTAAATGCTCCTTTACATCAAGAACTCGAGACAAAATTTCAATAACCTTTTTTGTATCACCAATAATTTTTGTACTTTTTGTGCTACATATCTCATCACTGACTCAAACTTTGCATGATATGTCTTCAAACTTTTTAGAATACAGTTAATCCGACAACAGACACAAAGAATTCCCGTTAAATACTTTATTCGACATTAAGAATTAATCTACATATACTACCAAAAATTTTTACACCCTCAAAGTCTATTATTCAATCCATCAATTTCAGTATTTCTGTTCTATCTTCAAGACATCTTTGAGTACTAAATAAAATAACTTTAGTTTTTTCATTATCAATCAGTAACTTGTAAACACTGAACCAATATTTTAATAGTTTGAAAGGTAAATCTTTTCTAGTTTATTGAAATTCAAAGAAATTATCAGCCACAGTAACAATACAGCCATCTACAAAATAAAAATATGTTATAAAATGAATGTAATGCCCAAAACATTTCCCTAAATTTCACTAAATTTTGATTCTGCAATCTCAAAGTTATAATCTTTACCACTGTTAGAGATGCAAACACTTTGTTGACGATTTGAAAGATATGAATCAATCCCTCTTTTGTACGACCCTTTAGAGTGATTTTTCTAATTTTACTATTTGTGAAGGCAAACAGGCAACATTTTGGAGAAACAAAGCACCCTTTAAAAAGAAAGTATAAGAAAACATCAGACACTTTTTCAAATGTTAGATAGTGATATGTCGTAATTAGTCAAACATGCAGTGAGAATCATCGGATAAAATGGAGTAATACATCTACTGTCTACTATCAAAGATATGATTTATTGAAACCTCGTTGTTTATCTAATTTTTAAGTTCTCTCAATCTTGACAATTACTTGATCAAAAGAAGACAGTTTCAATTTCCAAAATGTCACACAACAAAAATTAATTTCTAATTTCCAACAAGTAAGGACATAATCCATCAAATATTGACAATTAATGATAAATGTTTGAAATATTTCCTGTTTTTTTCAAAAAGAGGATGTCGATCAAAACGTTGATAGGAAGAAAAACAATAACAGATGGTGCATATAGCCCAAATAATTGTTATAATTATTCCATCATCAAAAATTTCTCATTATATATGATGTGTATTGTATGATTTCTAGGCATTCATATACGGTTTGAAGTAGAAGATGCATTGGCCTTGATTCGTTTGGATGATCTATTTGTGGAAACATTTGAGATTAAAGATGTAAAAACACTAGTAAATGATCATAAATCGAGAGCTATTGGCCGGTTAGCTGGGAAAGAAGGAAGAACAAAATTCTCGATAGAAAATGCTACGAAAACAAGAATTGTCTTAGCAGATAGTAGGATTCATCTACTGGGAAGCTTTCAAAATATTCAAATTGCTAGGAAGTTCATCTGCGACCTGATTATGGGAGCACCTCAAAGCAAGGTCTTTGGACGTATGAAAAATGTTACCTCATATGTATCACAAAGAATGTAATTATTATTAAGTTCAAGAAGTGTTAATAAATATATGAAGAATTGGGTTCGTTTTCATTGAATACCAACTTATTTTGTGTTCTGGTAATTAGAGTTAGCATTTAATGTATGCTTATGTGTGCAACAAACATTTCTCCACTACTATTTATAATAGTCGAAATTGATGAGAGAAAATATCGAGCATGGAATAATCGATATGAGTGGCATATAATACTGATTACGTGAAACTTCGCTTATTCTTGAAAAAGCTGGACATATGATCCCCTCACACAAGAGGTCTCATTCTATGGATGATGGCATCTTCAGAGGTGGTACAGTTTATTTCATAATTTTGAAGAAGTATGAGGGGATGATGGTGAATATATTTGTTGTTTTTTTACATGTTGTCAATTAAGCGGAAAACAAAATTGACACTCTGTGTGATACAGATTTAATGAGTTTGAATCTATTCATGAATATTTTCTCTCATTTCTTTATATCATATCATTTGGAACTAATGCAATGTTATATTGTTATTTATTATTTTTTTGCTTTTGAACAATGTATTTTCTAGAAAGCAGAGATTAATTTTCTCTGGCAATTGTTTTGTGAGGAAATAATGAACTGTGCAATTAAAAAACATATCGAATTAAATAAACCTCAGTGATATACATACAATACTAAACTGTTTTGAAAATTTTTATTTAAACTACAGTTAGTAGTACACAATCATTTATTTTTCGGAATATTTTTTCATCTCATTCAACATGTGTCTCTAGCTTTTTCATTATTCAAAAATGTTAATCATCAATAATAGATGAAAATTCTGAAAATCTCCACAAACATTAAAACATAAACATTTGATTTTGTCAATTTTTCCGCCATACTGCTGGAATTTATGCACCGACTCGTATACCCAGTGTAGAGATGTTCCGATACAAGGAAGTACTCGATACTTTTGTTTCGATACCAAGTACTTTTAGCATCGAATCAATTTTGCGATACTTACTTGGTATTGAAACGAAAGTATTTGGTAGTGATGGGCATGCTCGGTTATAAATAATCGGTTATCCAGTATTACAATCCTCGGAAACATCCGAGGATCAAAATACTCGCCTCGCGAAATACTCGGTAATTTCGGCACACCTCCTTATGCGATCGAGTCGGCCATATTCGAGCTGAGTCGTTTGAATCCACATATTCTTATTCGCTTCATTCAAATGAATAGCCGAATAACCGAGGATTCCTCGAATTCGTATTCGTTTCGTTCAATCGAATAACCGAGGATATTCGGCGAGGATCCTCGATTTCATATTCGTAATCGTTTCGTTCAATCGAATAACCGAGGATATTCGGCGAGGATCCTCGATTTCATATTCGTATTCGTTTCGTTCAAACGAATAACCGAGGATATTTGGCGAGATCTTCGATTTCATATTCGTTTCGTTCAAACGAATAACCGAGGATATTTGGCGAGGATTCCTCGGTTAGTCGATTTCATATTCGCATATTCGTATTCGTTTCGTTGGGCTTTGGGTTTTTTTTGCGCGCTTTGGATTTTTGTGTGCTTTCGGGTTTTTGCGAGCTTTCGGTTTTTTGTGCGCTTTGGGTTTTTGGGCGCTTTGGGCTTTTTTGGGCGCTTTGGGTTTTGTGTGCTTTCGGGTTTTTGCGCGCTTTCAGTATTTTGCACGCTTTCGGTTTTTGCGCGCTTTCGGTTTTTTGCAATTTCAAGATTTATTTGATACTTACGCATTCGAGGATTTATCCTCGAATAATAATCCAGTATTTGAATACTCGGTTTCCGAGTATCCGAGTATTGAAATAATCCGAGCATGCCCATCACTAGTATTTGGTATCGAATCGAATTTTGACATTGGTTTCCATTTTAACCGGAGGGTACGAAGCGCAGGCGCAGATACGTCAATTTTGCATACGCATAGAAAGTGATGCTAAACACAAAACTAAACTTCTATATTTTAAAGAAAAAGAATTGAAGAGGAAGAATGTGAAATGTGTTTCATTTCAAAATAAACACAGCTTCAGTATAAGTTATGTTATGGGCTTTCATTACAATTACTACTTACTGATGATAATATACAGAATAAAAAACTATCCATACGATCTTTTCCTATTAGTTGTATGAATAGAATATACAGGGTGATTCCGGAGGAGACCGTCAGATTTTAGGTGAAGTATACACTAGTCAAGGCAGTTTCGAAACAATGTTTGGTTTATGGTTGGGGGCCTTTAATGAGAGTCTATAGGGCGATTTGTCCGATTCGACCGATTTTTCTTTTATTCATAACTTTGGTATGGCTTGATCAATCTTGATGAAATTTTCAGTGTAGAACAATATGATTATCTTCTTTCAATAATTCCAACACTTCCTCAAAAATACAGGGTGGGAATTATGATAAGTTCAGATTAAGTTTGCAGGTTGGAAAAACACCCTGTACATTCCGTCTTCAAAAATTTTCTACATGCTTCAGATTCTATCATGAGTTTACATTACTGGAGTGTTTTTATTTTTTTTTGCACACATCCAGTTTTCCTAGAAAAAATTTTCAAGGATGAACAATATCGCTATTTCGCTCCAAGGCAGTGAGGATATTCTGAACTAGAATGTAAACCGGTGTCGTCCAATGATACAAAGCTCTTCTTGAGTCCTAAAGTAGTTCTTCCAAATTCGAAATTCATATTTAATCACTCATATTCTGATGTATAAATTCATTTAATCCAGAAAATATCCTCATACCTACCTACTTGAACCAAAAAATCTACAACTTATACAGAATGAACATTCGAAATATATCATGAACGGCAAAATTAAGGATTAACACAAAATTTACATAGAATGTTCGAAATGATTTCCCCTTTTTTGAATACATATTCGAGACCTTTTTATTAAATTTCCAATTGACCTAATGAGGGATTGATTTTGCTTCAAGATATTACATTCCTCGAAAATCCTTTCAACTAGGTGTTCTCTACTTCTAATTTCAACCTTATAAACTCTTGTTTTCAGATATCCCCACACAAAATAGTCTAAAGGGTTCAAATCAGGCTATCTTTGTGGCCAAGCAATAGAGCCTCCACTACCAATCCATCTGTTCAGATAATTTACATCCAAGTGATTTCTCACATTCAATGCAAAGTGCTCCGTCATGCTGAAAGTACATAGAGCGGATATGTACATTTTCCAATAGATTTGGTAAAATATTTTCCAAAAAATCTAGGTAAATTTCACCATTTAATCTTTCCGCAAAAATGTGAGGGCAATCTTAATTTCCGTCTATTGTTCCAAGCCAAATATTGGCAGAAAATCTGTGTTGTGTATTATGACTCTTCTTCAAATGCGGGTTGTCTCTTGCCCATTCGTGGGAATTGTGGATATTAAAAATTCCATTCTTAGTGAACATAGCTTCATCGCTGAATAGAATACGAAAAATAGTTCGTTGGTGACTAATAACCCAGCGACAAAATTGTAATCGTTGGGGCAGATCTTGTGGCAACAGTTCTTGCACCTTTTGGTAGTGGTATGGGTAGAATTGTTCTTTCTTCAATGTCTTGCTCACTTTGCTCTGCGAAATTCCTAATTCGGTACTAATTTGACGAGTACTAATAGACAGTTCCTCCTCCACCCGTTCAACAATTTGAATCGAAATTTCATTTTTGAGTAGGCCTATCAATGTGCTCTGCCTTACTAGGTTATTGCCCATGTTCTTTAGAATAATGGAATACTCGTCCGAAAGTACTTTTATTTGGTTGACATCGATTGGGAAATCGTCTATGGTATTCCATTTTGGCTTCATTTCCATTTCCGTTACAAAAACCATAAACAAAAATCATATTCGCATATTCCGCATTGAGGCATGTTGAAATACACTTCTTGTGACAGATTATTTATTAAATATTCTCATTCTGTGGTTCACTGTGATGGTAACCATGGATCTTAAAGAACTTGATTTAAATAGAGATTTAATTTTCATGGAGAATTTTCAATTTCATTAAAACTATTTATCATACATTCGTGATCAAATATTTTACATACCATAAGGCCATAAGTGAGTACATTTTTGAACGAAACTACTATGTTTTAGGAATATTCGCTTCATAGAAAATCGAAAGTGTGCTGAAAATCACCTGAATAATGACTCAATTTTATGTTAATCCATAATTTTGCCTTTCATATGTTTCGAATGTTTATTCTGTATTTGTAGCAGTAGTATATAGATTTTTTGGTTCACGTACGTATAAAGAAATTTTTGAATTAAATGATTTTATACATCTGAATATGAGCGATCAAAAATAAATTTCGAATCTGGAAAATTTATTTTAGGACTCAGGAAGAGCTTTGTATGATTGGACGATACAGCTTTACCATCTAGTTCAGAATATTCTCAATGCCTTGGAGTGAAAAAACAATATTGTTCATCTTTGAAAAATTTTTCTAGGAAAAATGGACGTGTGCCAAAAAAATAAAAACGCTTCAGTAATGTAAACTTATAAGAGAATCTGAAGCAAGTAGAAAATTTCTGAAAACGGAATGTACAGGGTGTTTTTCAACCTGCATACTTAATCTGAACTTATCATAATTCCCATTTGGTATTTTTTGGAAAAATGTTGGAATTATTGAAAGAAGATAATCATATTGTTCTACACTGAAAATTTCATCAAGATTGATCAAGCCATACCAAAGTTATGAATAAAAGAATAATCGGTCGAATCGGACAAAACACCCTGTAGACTCTCAATGAAGGCCCCGAACCATAAACCCAACATTGATCCGAAACTATATTGACTACTGTATACTTCACCTAAAATCTGACGGTCTCCTCCGGAATCACCCTGTATATATAATATACTTCAATATTCATAATTTGGATTTCAAAAAATTATTCAATTCACTCCTGAACTAAATAAAGATGAGCTGGTTCAGAGAGATGTGAATACACTTTGAAAAAATTTTCATCCAACATGTTAGCAATACCGCTGCTAACTTTCAATCAATAAATAACTGGTATTGTTAAAATGGCAGTACATAGATAAGCTATCCATTTTCCTAAATGATTTAATATGAAATCTTAAAATGTATCGATATGAGTATGAGTAGGTATTGATACCTTGAGGGTACCGAAACATCTCTATATTTGATTATATAAGATGCAGCCTCTCAGAATGTTCCGTGTCCATAACTGAACAAGTTCAGCGAACGATCATCGATAGCTACTAAAATGCCTTGAAAGGATTTTAGAGCCTTCCTCACGCTCAGAACACGAAACTTCGACTCATCGTCGAGGTTGCGACCACTCTCTCAATGTGAGTTGAGAATGTGGGAAGATATACTACAGAAATGATCCTGTGAAGTATGATCTTGACGGTTAATCAAATTTTCTAACTAGTCATACCGTTGGGTGACGAAGAAACGAGTAGTGTTTTTGCGGTGCTGCCATCTAATCAGAAAACTTGAAGTATTGTCTAATACAAACCTTTTAAATGAATGTATATAAAGTCCATAACGTTCAGCATAATTTTATATAATTTTGATCTTGATTTGATAACTGTCAAATTAATGGATATTGTTTTATTGGTCTTTAAATGTACGTACTAAAATAATTTTCGAATTTTGATCAAACTCCGAGTGGGATCTTCTCTAATAGCGCAGTAAGTATTGCTGGTGCTTGCCTCCAGTGCTGAGCATTTCGACCACCTCTATTTCGTAATGTAAATGATCTTTTTCTCAAGTTTACTTAATGACAAATTTTGTCAAATTTAATTTGCATATCTTCGAACCCATGCAAATGTTAAGTTTGCTTAGCTCAAGATTAAATTCTGCCATATTGTTCATTTTCATTCGTGGTGTTCATTCCGTTTAAAAGTCTATTACATGTACTAGTTTTTCCTAGAAAAAAAACAACTACTTATTCTCCAATTTTCAATGGTACAGCTAACAAGAAAATACCACTAAGTTTGCACTCTTTTCAATTTTTACATTTACCCTTTTACAACACCCGGTATAAAACATTATTTTAACATTAGTAACTACCTTTTTTATAGCATATTTACTACCCTTTGCGATGATATGGTCAGATTTGATGTAGCTGTAAGAATAACAGAGATATTCTTGTTTTTAAAGGGGAAAGCAAAAATTTCCGAAAAACCAACTATCAACTTTTCGAAAAAGTGTTTAGGACATTTTTTGTTGCAAATGACTTGTACTAACACCTACTCAAGTTTGGCACCTATTGAAGTAGACACCCTGTATACTCTGTTTAGTTTTGGAATTAAGTTCAAATGATACTCTGTATATTATATTCCTAAAAATCTTACCAGAATGAAGAATAAAATAATGAAAATCTATAAATGCGTTTCTCTTTATCATTAAGCATTTGTCTTAAGTTCCTCTGAACCATGAATACCTGAGGAAATTCAAAATTCCCGGCGCTTTCGTAATTCAAATTTCCCGCTGCTTGGTTCCTGTACGACCAAATATGGCGACAAAAATTAGTTAGTTTTCATTTCTTGTATATTAGCATTATTTAAGGAATGATTAGTGTTCTGTGATGAAGCTCTTCTTTCCTTGTTCGGTAATCATCCTTGTCTGCAAACTCGGAATGCCAAGGAACTTGTATCCGACAACTGCAAATTGAACCGAAAAATGCCGATACCATTTGCCAGTTGACAAAGGAGCACAGCCATGTTAATGTTCTGTAGAGCACACGATCATTTTTCTCTGTCTCAATTCTGAAAAATATATCATTTTTTAGTATTTTTTATTTGTTCCAACTCTCATTCTCATCAATTATTGAATTATTTGAATATTTTGATTGATATACTTTTATACTAGGATGTTGGAACGCTTTCGATAAGGTCACAAAATAAAAAATTTCATAGAATTTTTAGACCAACTTGAATGAGTTGTCAATATTTAAATGTCAGTTTTGGTAATAGACATGGAAAAGGTGGAGATAAAGTTTAATTTGAAAAATTTGAGTCTCTTTGAATGCTCTAAAGGTGCTTTTATGTATTCGGAAGAAATCAAACGTGTTGTTTGATAATAGCTGTTATCAAATATATTTAATTTAAATTTTCACTTGATTTGAGTAGTTTACCATTTAGCTCTTCGACGCAGGTGTGTCCTCTGGTGGTGCTCTTGCCAGATTTCAATTGAGCACACGTGAATTTCGAGTAAAATTCTTTCTATTTGCTGAATTTCTCTAAAATGGAATCGTGGGGTGAGTATATTTCTTCGGCCTTCTTTGACTCACATTGAATCTTTTTATAATTCAGATGATGATAATTTCGAACCTCCTGCAATAAAAGTTGATAATCCAGTCGTAAACAAATGGGCAGGAGAAGATGAGGAAGAAGAAATAAAGGCAAGTTTAAAAGCGCTAGTATTTAATTTTTTTATGAAGTTCACATTTATTCCTTCCAAATTTCTTCAATGCATTTAACCTCATTTCTGGAATGTTCTCTAAATCATTACCATATGTGCCTTTAAATAACCAATGCATTCAAATATTGGATAGATGTGCATTATTTCACAGTTGTTAAAGCTGTTGCTGACCTTTGTTTTTCATTTCATATTCACTATATGTTTTACTTACTAGGATAACTGGGAGGATGAGGATGAAGAGAAGAAGGAAGAAGAAATTAAGGTGGCAGAGCCCGTGAAGAAATCAAAAAAAAAAATCCTTAGTGAAAAAATTGCTGAAAAGGAGGTGAGATTAGAGACGAAGTTCAGTGATGTACCCACAGCTGACTACAATTGTGGTTACTACAGTAACTCAAATTTTCGTTTCAATGTGTAACTATGAAGTATCAATGTTGTCACACACCTAACTACATGTAACCTACCTTGAGAGTACGATTAGATGTAGTTACTAGTTCTATCATATCTCATGCGTGAAGTAGAATCATTTTTGGCATTGATTGAACACTCAGTAAGAATTTGATGACGAGATATTGTTGATGATGGAGCTTGTGTTGAATGATTGTTTGGGCTATTACCATCATCTATTGTGGATGTAATGTTTTCCGACGTTTCGATAGACATCTTCTATCTTTATCAAGGAGGAAAAGTAAAAAACCTTTTGAAAATCATCAATTTTCAAAAAAGTCAATATTGACAGAAGTCATGAAAGAAAATGAATGATGTTATATACTCATCTGTGATATGATGATCCCACTTTATATGATTATTCTCATCTACAGCATGTTGGACCAACCTGGATTTGTTGCTGTCTAGTACTCGAGAAGCTTCTGATGTTCTTTTATTCGCATATTCAGAGGGCGTTTAGTTTTTTTTTAACTCAGTAAGAAATTATGGAATCTTATGTTGAACAACGCTGTCAAATTTATTAGATTTTTGAAATATGGAACAGAGTTATAGAGTTACTAGAGTTATAAATGATAACCATTCATTTGGACCATTTATTGGATATAAGAACTTATTATTTTGACTCAAATTTAAAATACAACATTCGCTAATACATATGTTGAAGAATTAATAAGGAAATAAATAAAAAATTTTCTGTAGCCAAAACATAATTATTCAAAACCCAATCAGAAGAATTAGAATGTTAAATTAGCAAAAGAAATCGAGTAATAAATGAAAACCTTTTATATAGAGGAAGGAAAAGTAATGTTGAAGCAGCTACACTCCTTGTTTTTGTAATTTTTAGTGGAATTTTGGACATTTTTTTCCCATTGTAGAGAATTCTTGTTATCTTTCAAGCTTAATTTCATAAAAAATTATAGGTGGTCTGGTTCAAGAAATTGAATCCAAACTAATTATTGAAGTAATTTATTAAAAAAAAAAACATCATTAATGACCAAGACCAATATGAGGTTTCAGCTGAAGTTACTTAAAAAAAATAACACCACTTTAATGCCCATTAAATACCTTATTTTGACAATTGAAAATGTGAAGGTATTCTTCATCAAATATATCAGTTTTCAACATTGAAACATTAGGATCTCTTAGAAATGCCAAGGGTAAATACAACTATGACATCACCGTTAAGGTAACCATAGTTAATTGTGGTTACAGCGCAAAGATTCGTCTTTGAAGTTTCAATTACCTAATTATAATGGACAAGAAATTCTAGCTTGACATAAAGATCTTTGAAGTACAAATCTGGAAAGTTTCTCACTAACTCTAAATTCAGTGGAATCCCTGGGCAAATTTGAGTTAGTTTTGCCAGCCGTATATCCACAATTATACAAGATTCCATAATTATAGTAGATTATTTGTTCAAATGTCTTGGTTAAGTTTATTTTTTGGCAAAACCTAATCGTCGGTTAAAAAATTTGGAGTATCTGAAATGTGGTTTCCTCAATAACTCAAAAAATATTCTTCTCATCAATTTGTAACTTGCAATGATAATGGAAATTGCTTGAATAATTATCCTTATTATTTTCAAGTTATCAAAAATATAATTTTCCATTTTGAATTGAGATTGTGAAATTTTCTGCCAATTGTCCGGCTTTGAAAATTTATGAACTTTTTCTGAAATTTGCCTTCATCTTGAAAAATAATCACATGTTGATGAAATTCTGTTATTATTTATTATTATTTTATTAGGAAATGTTGAATATTTGGAAATCCTTAATCCTCACTTGAACTATCCCTGGTAATAACCCTTACTTGCCCTTCAAACCTATGGTGCAAGTGGCCATAAACCTCTTTAAATGCAGACATAATATGAAAGTGCAATATTGGGAATTAATAGAGAGTACTCAATTCGTAATTGTTGAATAATTTTGCTTTTGATTTATTATTATTTTTATTTATTTATTTTTTGCAGCGTATGAAGGACGATGAAGGTAAACGGATAAGGGAATATGAGGATAATGACGAATTGAGTCCAGAAGAGAGATTACGCAGGCAAAAAGAATCAGATTTGAAATTAGCACTTGAAACCACTTTTTCAACAGGAGATTCGTTGGGGGATTTGCCCACAAATAAAGATGAGCTTTTAGAATTTGCAGACACTCTGTCAAAGAAACTCCTGCTGATGTCCAAAAATGCAGAATTTGTTAATTTTACTGAACAACTTGTTACTAAGTTATGTGCAGGAAGTGAGTATTGAAATATTTCAAGGTTGACAGAGCTGTGCCAAAGTGTAGTGCTTCCTGATTGACAAAGAACTCTAAACGCTAACATGCTCTTGAGGCCTGAAAATGTTGATTTCCATACTGTACAGTTCTGGTTAACGGAACCAATAAAAGTCTTCATTATGAAGTGACGTTTCGATGAATTTTATCATGTTCTTCAGGCTAAAGAACAAACTGACAGCTGATGAATTCAGTCAAAATTTTCATTAGGTAAAAGAACATCCAACAATAATCAATCAACCAATATATCGGGAGGCACATCGATAATAATAATAATAATAATAATAATAACGTTTATTTGAATAGCACTACACAAATCATTTTATAACAATTTAATAACAACAACGGTTATTATGAATTATTCTTAACTATATATGTACATCAAACAAACCATTATCTGAGAATATAATCTTCTCTACCGAGACGACATATCCTGTTTAAATTAAATAAACGATGATGTACATCATTTGTTAAATCAAATACATGACTGATTTAACGAATGATGTATATAATATATATATATATATGCCTATTTCATGCATACAACACGTTCTTACACACTTAGCAATAAGTAAGCTGTATTTTGTCTACACTAGAAATTACTTAAAAATTATTTATATTGCAAAACAATGTTTACCGGGTCAGCTAGTATGTATATAAATATATTCAAACACTACAGAGCTGCATAGGACTTGAATCAAAGAGATGTTATCTGTCAATTGTCATAATATGTGATCAAAGTTACACTATTTTTGTGCAACTTCCAAAAAATCGAAAGGTTTAAAATTAACAATTAATAACTCTATTTCAGTGACGTCCCAGGAAATAAGAAAAATTAAAACAACTTTAGATAATTTATATTTAGAAAAACAGAAACTTGAAAAAGGAGACAAAGCTAAGAAAAGTAAAGGAAAGGGGAAGGTTAAATTGAAAGTGGATGATCCAAATGTGAGTATGAATGGTGTTAATCAAAAGATGAATAAATTAGTTGATTTAATATAGTCTGGGATGAAGATGGGAACCATATAAATGAAAAAGTATACAAACCATTTGGAAAAATGTATGTGGTTTCTTGCTTATGATTACTTCCAATTTCATTAGTAATATCCAATTTTTTTTGTGTCAATGATATCTCTTACATTGATCTTCTAATATTATATTGAAAGAAAATTTTTCATGATAAATTTCTGTAAGATTAAATTAGAAAACAGTGTACAGTATAACTCAAATTCAAGTGTAATTGGCATACTTTTATTAGTTAACATCACTTCAATATTCAAATTAAAATCGGTGTTTTTCCTTGAGTTCCAAATATTTAAAGTTACTTTTGCTTACAAAATATGTTTGAATTTCAAATATCAACTTCAATTGTTTAAAAAATGTTTTTGAAACTGCTTAGGTGTTTCAAGTGCAGAGTATCAAAATTAATTTTCATTTGATATTTGTTTACTAATTAACAACAATTAACTCAACTTTTGCTTTGATGAGGAGCATCATAGATTGATTATTGTTAGCTAATTTCAGCATAAGCATATTTATTTCCTATGGAAATGATACATGATGGATATTATCTACATTTCATACATCGAATGTATGAAAATAAAAAAAATATATTATATTTATCATATATTCAGAAGCTTTAACAAGAATATCACTTGCATTTTTTCATAAATTTTGTTTCAAATATTTATTTGTTCTTGTTATCTTTCAGCCCCTGTCTGCCTATGTCAACGATTATGATGATTTTAACGATTTTATGTAGCTTAACAAAATATGTAGTTAGGTTACTCAAATAATTGAAATAAATTCTTCTATTATACAAATGAGTTCGTTTGCTGGTGCATTGTGGAAGAAAATTGGGATTTTTTTTAATTATCCTTAGTTTTATATAGTTTTATTTTATGATACGATTTGAAGCCATCCGTATTTTTTTAATTGAATTTACAAGTATAATAATTGACTGTCAGCTGTCATTTTTGTTGGTGCACTTTTATGAATCGATTTGAAAATTATTGTATCCAGAAGAAAGTGTTTGTACATAAGCAAGTGTCTATTTAAGCATTATTGTTGTGAATAAAACAGTTTCTTAGATATTGCATCTTTTTTCAAAAAACTCATCTGGGAACAAAATTTGATGACAAGATATTGATGATGGAAAAGAAAAAATGTGATATCTTGAAATAAATTTACGAACTTCTTCATTTCATTTTCATTCGACGGCATGAGTTCTACCGAGTAACATCTGCTCCACACGCTCCTTGAACTGATAAAATTTAAATCAGTGATATCAGGAGAGAAATCGAATTGTTTACCATTGTTTACCATTGTTTACCATCCATATCTACGAATTCATTCTGCAAGGAAAATGGAGTCTTACCAGAGAAAGTAAAGCAGAAATAATGGAAATAGTAAAAAAAAACTATATTTGAAGTAATGGACACGTATGTGGAAAAAATTGCTAAGAAAGTACTGACATGATTGAACTACGAGGAAGGAGACGGAGGAAACACTTCATAAGACATTGAAACATTATGAAGAAAAAATTGATAGTCTCGAACAGAATAACAAGGCGAAAAATGTAATTTTGTTTGGTGTTCCGAGAATCACAGGAAGATACAAATGAGAAGGTTACTATGCTTTGTAATGAAGTGGGTATTATCAACCAGGAAACTTTAATAAACAAATGTTTTTTAATTGGTAAACAAATGAACAGTACACATCGACCAATTCTGGTGAAATTTTGCTCTGAAAAACATCGTGATGTATTTATGGCTAATAAAAAGAAGCTATTCAAAATGAAAATTCAGGTAACGGAAGATTTAACTAAAAAACGTTATGAAATGTATAAGGAAGCTTCAAAGAATTTGGATTCAAAACGTTTGGACAT
>JARTUT010000588.1:0-48796 GCA_030674115.1 Micraspis discolor | reverse complement strand
AGGAAGGGTTGAAGCGCTATGCGTCCGTAACCTACATCGTAAGTTGTCCCCCTCGAAACAGAAATCGACCTGTCCCAGCATTCCTATCGAAAAAATTTATTTCGTCTGTAATCTTTTTTTCAAATGTCCACCCTGTATTTGAGGACTTCTTTCTTCAAGAGTGGTCTTCAAGTAATCACAGAGGCTTCTTCAAACTGTAGATATCAAATCTGAAAAGAAAAAGACAAAAGTAGAAAAAGAACTGAATACAGAATATACATATTAAATTTGTTTAAAATTTTTAACCCATTCCAAGAAAGAGTCTGAAACATCGTGAATAACCCTACAACCATCTTGAAATTGGAATCTAGAATGATGAGATATGATGGATATAGGCCAAAAATAATTCTAAGTGAGTTCCATCATAATATTCCGTCGAAAATAAACCAGAAATTAGTGAAACGAATCAGATAGGAAATAAAGCAATAGAAATTGAATGAAGTTCGAAAAGTCAAAACCTTTTTAATCCATCCATATAAAAATTAACTGAATCATTTATTGGCCCATTTTCATTCTGAATCCAATATGATTATCAGACAATATCCACAGTCGCTTAAAATAACATTTCACGCACCAATCGGTCGAACGAAAATCACAAATATTAAACAAAACGGAATGAAAATGTAAATTTGGTACGAATATTTCACAATACGTTAATTGGATTATTGAATTCTTCAAAAGAGTGTATTGTTGGTTCGAAATTGGAGCAGTAGATTGACATAAATCATTATTATCTTGTCATACTGTTTTAATTCAGTCGGAAACAAATATTTGCGAGCAGATAATTGATAATGTTATGTGACGTTTTATATTTTGATGTTCCTTTTTCCATTCCTGTTTATTTGTTTTTGGTAACCTTTGCTTAACGTGCCAGTCCAATTGATGGTTTAATTATTGTTCGGAATTTTCGTATTTCCGATTTGGTTTTTCATTGATGAGTTATAACTATGGATTTGATGTCATCATACTACTATTATAAATGCGAATGTGAGTTTGTTACGCTTTCACGCAAAATTACTTAACCTATCATCAACAACTTTGTAATAATAATAATAAGAACTTTATTTGCTTCATATATATAAAAAAATTTCATAATTCATATTAACACAAGTATACAGATAAATAAAGTAAGTAGCTATCCGTTATTCTTCTATCAGTATTGAACTACAGACCATGAAGGAAAATTTTTGTTTATGGTTTAGGTCTCACTGAAGAATTGGACCGATGTCATATGTCAACCACCACATAAAGTCCCCAAACACCCAAATAAACTGACGTCTTTTTATTTACTCAAATCATCACAATCCAGTGTCCCTCACATTTACCAATGCATTTATAAATTCCCTTTTCTGCGACATAATCCAGATGAACACACGTTTATTGAGCTCATTTCTTCGGGTAGAACGTTAAATGTTCTGGGGGATAAATAGGAAAGACCTTTGGCCTATTGATTTATCCATTCTGGACACTCTCAGTTTGGTACCGGCATGTCTTATTCCGTAGTTGTGCAACAATAATTGCGCACCAGAAATATTTTTATTTTGGAATTCCAGAAGTTTCAAACAGTATACTTGCCTCAGGTCTGGTACGTTCGCCTCATTATATAGTCCGGCTGATGGATATCAGAATGGTTTCCCCAATAAGACCCGCAGGAGGCGTCTCTGCAGAATCTGGAGTCTCTCGATTGGGTATCAGCTGCGCTACCCCAGCAAGTATTCCATACGATGAAACTGATTGTACAAGTGCATAGTAAATCATCCAAAAATGAACCATCCAAAAATCATCCAAAATGGAACCTTTTATGACGGCCCAGTCGATTAATAAAAAGACCAAGAACACAGAGAAGTGAGACTAGTTTTCCTAAGCAAAACCATTACAAAATAAAATGACATTGTGTTACCTTAGAGGAGAGTTACTTGATTGTGAATTTAAAAATAAGAGCATCAACAAAAAGAATTTTTCAATTTTAATAGATTTATATGACGTGTTTCGTGAAGAATTCCTATGGAATAAAATTAACTTTTCATTGTTTTCAAAATTATAACGTCAATCGTCCGGCAACCCTGTATTTCTCTGTGATTCCTCTAATTCGCACAATACTGTATTATCAGCTGACCCTACAATAAACAACCTGTCCACAAGCCACACGATATCGAATCGGCGAAAATCATTAAATAAACTCGGCCACGGTAGCCGTGGCCCTCTGTGCCTTCGTGACCGCCGGCAGTCCGTACACACAGGCCCTTACGACCGTAACCCCAAATGAATACGTATTATTACCTGGTCCATTACCGGAGATGATTGAACGTCCATTATTATTAAACCAGGGAGCAATCTCGACGTAGTGTGCTTCGGGTATATCTTGTTTATAAACGTTTTCCTGTTCCGGTGTGCCGCATATTCAATTTGCCGCTTCCCACGGCCAGATCTAGATCGTTAACGCGTAATTATCGTACTCATTTGTATGAATTAGTCGATAAGATCGGGATTTTCGATTAGGTTTTTCGAGAAACGGCGTTCTGGTCACGTGAATATTTAGGCACTTCGAGGCGATGTGTGTTTTGTGGTTGATAAACCGTGAAGGAAGTGAACGATCGAAAATATCAGGATTCTTGTATGTTGAGACCTTAGACTATATAAGACTAGACCCCTTTATTTACATTGAAAAGTGTCGCATCTGAAACTTAGAGCTGGTCCACTCAGGTCATAAAAATGTTCATGTTGCCAAACTGAGAAAAGCAGTAGGTTTCTATTATCCTATAATTGTGAATTTTCCTCCAATTTGCATTCAAAACATTGTATAAAATTTTATATTTTGGTTTGAAACTGTCTTATCAGATATATTAGCGAGAAGTAAAAGAAAATCTTTAGTTGATTTTGCTATCTTATGTCAGAGACCACAGATGAAAAGAAATTCAGGTGAAAGTCAAGACAACGCTGCTGCTTGACAATTTGAAGGTCACATGTTCTAAAAACACACGTTGCTACCTCTGATGGTCAAGTATTTGCCCAAAGAAAGTAATTTTCATTTGTTCAGATCATTTTGACCTGAAGATATTAGACCGAGTAAATGGAAAAGATTTTATGGTTGCCGGGTGGGGTTTCACAAGAGACTTTCAATGAGGAAGTCATCACAAATCGACGTTTTACAAAGGGTATATCTAGCATATCGCCCAGTAACCGCTTGATACCTGTATACTATGAAGATCAATAGATTTATTATTTAGGTAACTTTAACGCGTTAATATGAAAATTATTTATAAATATTAATCACCAGTGACGGCTCGTATCCTCTAGGAGTGGGTCGGCCAGACCAAGGTATATATATTAGGTGTACAAATAAGTTTCGCGGTTTTTATAAAATTAGAATTTATTGTAAAGGAAAAGTACATTACGTTTTATTCAAAGTATTTTCCATCATTTGCCACTACTTTTCCCCATCTTTCTGGCAACATTCGGATACCCCGTCGAAAAAATCTTCATCTTTTGACGTTATCCACAAATCTACCCAATTTTTGGTGTTCATGATGTGAAGCGCTGCTCAGACAGACCATGTGCCATCGACCGGAACAGATGATAATCAGAAGGGCTAAGTCTGGTGAATACGGCGGGTGGGGTAAAACTTCCCAGTTGAGTGTTTCCAAGTATGTTTTAACCGGCGCCGCAACATGTGGACGAGCATTATCAAAAGAATAATTTTGTCGTGTCTGGAGTAGTAATGGGCGCGTTTTTCCATGAAGTGCCCGACTCAATCTCATCAATTGTGTTCGGTAGAGAGCTCCATAATGGTTTCGCTTGGTTTCAGCAATTCATAATACACGACACCAAGCTGATCCCACACAGCATGAGTTTTTTCCATGAATATTCGGCTTAGCTGTCGATGTTGATGGTTCGCCGGGCTTAACCCATGACTTTCTTCTTTGGATTATCGTAGTGAATCCATTTTTCGTCACCAGTGACTATACGATGAAAAACTTTTTTTATTCCTGGCAAGCAGCATTTCACTCATGCATAATCGGCGTTCAACGTCTCTCGGCTTTAGTTCATATGGAACCCAATTTCTTGTTTTTGAATCATTCCTAACGATTTTAAACGATGTGAAAATGCTTGTTGAGTCACTTGTAGAGTAAGTGCAAGTTTTGCGTTTGGGACGAATCTTCCTCCAATAGTGCTTCTAATTCCATTTTTTTACACTTTCGGCCTTCCACTGCGTTCTTTGTCTTTAACGTCAAACTCACCGTTCTTAAACTTTTGAAACCATTCCTGACAACTTCTCACTTAAAGCAGCTTCACCATATGCTTCTGAAAGCAATCGATGCGCCTCAGCTGCAGATTTTTTCACATTAAAGAAGTAGTTCTGCAAATGATGCTTATTCGAATAAAACTTGACATTTTAACGAAAATTTACGTGATGCTGAGATACGGAATCACTAGTACTTGTTTATGGTGTTGCAGACGACCAAACTTGGATATTACGTTTCACATCTGACAATCCATAACCTCTGGTGGGGCCATTCGACAAACCGCGGAAACTTTATTTGGTACAACTCTTACCATTATATAGATATGGTATTTATATAATTTAAAAGCAATTTTCTTTGGGATTGATAAATTTCGGATTGTGTTCAGATTTGCATCTTTTTTTTATTAATACTTTACCACATATGTTTCTGGCGTACATTGAGCCTCTTTCTTTTTCTTCAAGTTGACATGTTACAAATAATTGTGACAATCATATCTTAAATGTATAACTGTCCAACAATTCATCTTTAAAAACTTACTAAAATTAAAATCATATATTCATCAAGTGTTGTGAACGCTGTCAATTAGAATTATTCGCATAATGGAAAATCTGTTGTCTACCAAAAAACTGGGCGAAATTCACCGCACTTTGATTACTCACTCTCTTACACTTGCCATCTGATAATCTCACATTCAATTTCTGTAACTGGAACGAACGAAAACCGCAATAAACCCTAAGCCCCACCCACCAACATCCTACTCCAAACCAGTGGGACCTAGCGGAACTTCGAACTCGATAATGTAAAATTTAACTCACGCAATGCAATTTTTTACATACCCCCCCAAAAGGTATCTTAATGACCCAGTCTTTGAAAACGTGAACAAGTCGTGGGTTGTTGGTTTTGTTATTTACACTTACTAAGAATGAATTTTACGGTCTGTGAAATCACCCATATTTATCTTCCATACAGTACGAATAATACTTTCTTTTTTTCTGAAATTAAAAAATAATATTCAAGTATGATAGTAGTCATTACTGGAGATTTGAGGGTGAAAATTCTTAAATTTCGGTTAATATAGGATACGTGTATCAAAATTTTAAATACATAATGAGTCTTCTTTCCCCTATCTCATTTAGGATAATCATATTATGAAGATGTCGGATATTGTACTACAATTTTTAATTTGATGGTTTTTGCAATAAACATCGATAATAATAATGAACAATTTCACCGCCTGCCGCTTCATAGGGACGGCTGACGGCCAAGGGTTCTCGGCCACCTCTTTGCAAGTGTCACAGTCGAGGTATTGTAGGAGTTCCATAATAGGAACTTTGGAGCGATGGGCGTGTATGTTAGACAAATCATAAACCGAAAGCTGTGGCTCGGTTGGCTGAACTAGTGCTATTACGTGTATAAGGACAGATGCGGAACTTGGAATAAAATTATTTGAGGTGTTTGACTGAAATAATGTGTACTTTGGATGTGTTGAGGAAATATGAGATAAGGGTAGGAGGGTAGAGGAAAGATACCAAGGGAATTGAGATTTAAATATTACTATTAATTTTTCAAATCAGTTTCTGATTAAAAAAATATTTATTTTCACCTTCCCTTTTTCGTTGTGTTTGTCGGCCAGGCTGACCCCTGCCTACCCTGACGAACCGTCACCAAAATCACACAATTTGAACAATCAATGATATTGACCTTGGTGGAAAACGAATTTTTGCTTAACACACTTGGGGTATTGTCTGCCATTTTATCCACAATGTTTGCGCACCTTGTTTATTAATGATGGGAATTCTCCACGTAACCTGGAGAACTTTATTATAAGCAGGGCTGCCTTTATATTTCGGGATTAAAAATACTTTAGTGTTGCAATCCGCTAACTGGACAGGCTCATCGTAAAGCTTGACAATCGTTTCAGGTAATAAGGCGCTCGTGTCGATTGGATCGAAAGAAATGATCCAAAATGTTTGATCATGGTGTTGAAGCATCGTCTGCGACATCGTCAAAGGTGATGAATCTTGGAACAACCTGAAGCCCGAAAGTACCAGCAATCGTCTGTAGCGGGAAGTGTTTCAAGATGAAATAAACTTACAAAAGTTGCTTCGCGGAACAAAGCGACGTGGTCGCCAGTTTTTTCGAAAAATCGGCTATTTTAACTCAGGTGAATCACGCCACTGTGTTGCGTTATATAACAGGATTTCAAACGCCTTCTGGCAAATGGTGGCCTCTCCTAGAAAGCTTCTCCCAATAAATCCGATACTTCAAATAGCCGTCGGTAATAAGTTTTTGGATTTATTCAAATTTGCTCGGATAGTAATTTCGACCGCTCAGCCCATTAGTGAGGTTCCATTAAATTGTAAAGAAGCCTTAAGCACGAAATTATTCATGCCAAATTACTGGTTTAATCTGCAGTAGTTTTTCCATTATCATCTGAAACTCCAATTACTTTTCGATCTTCGTGTTCGACGATCGAAACAGAGACAAACAAATATCAGTTTTTCAACGTTTAAACGGAATTTGCTCCCAGGGAAATGGTATCGGGCTTCATTTGAACTTCTTCCAGGTAAACCTTTCGTGATCTTCTTTTTTGGCTTCCTAGTGAAGAATCTTTGGTCGTTCTTCGGCATTGCGACATCAACAACGCTTCAAGCTGAGAAATAAACATGAAAAATTCGACTTCTTCTTCAAACACGTGGTTCTCCCCACACTCGTATACCGGTCTGTTTATTTCAGTAGCAATATTCCTTATCAACTCTGGAATCTCACATGTTCAAACAAACGATTGGCGATCTGTTCTATGTTCATTTCTACGGTTCAAGGAAAACAACTCCCAAATCCAAATTCCTGTAACCTCATGAATCTCTCTCTTTCTGGATATGGAGCCCTATCCCCAAATACAAAGGTCCTTGTGTCACACGCTCTGCCAACAGCTGTTCCTTTTTCGGTGCCTGCACAGTCAAACCGACAGATGGGTCAATCCCAACAACAACGGGATGAATTTATCTCAAATCTCTGAGTCGCAGGGAGCGCATGTCCTGGATTCTCCTGAAACGCGCCAAACAGAGAGTTTTGCGGATATCGACATTCAGCCCTTCAGCGCCCCCTCTATCGCGTCCCAAAATATTTGCATAGTTTAAAAATCCCATCTGGGCGGCAGGCCGGAAGTCGAACAAACGTCTCGGATCCGTTATTACCGAGCGCCATGTGCGACCGATCAGGTAATTATTAGGGTTAGGGTCTTTGATTGCTAAATTTTTAGGTGGAGATATTCTGTCCTTGACCTGTTTGGATGCATTTCGCGCGTGCAGGTGCATTTGACGGATTTGATCCAGGTGTTTACGTTCGGTGGGGAGTTCCCAATGGCTCCGTGAGAGGGCTGATTTTTTTCTTTGGGCAGTGAGGAATTCGCCAAAATGAAAGAATTTGGACATTTATGACTATTGGGTTGTCTAATGAAACTAGAAGAGGTTATGTTCTTCTAGAAATCTTAATGTGGATTATATTTGTGATATTAGAAAATCCAAGTGCATACTTGAAATTGGAGAAAAGCATGACTTGCGTCAAGTTTGCAATTAGGACTGGTAGGTCTGTATTTTAGTAAGATTGAAACGCAATTAGGTGCCTTAATTGGTGACGTGGGAAGCAAATAGCAAAGCGGTGAAATTTGCTGCAAATCTTGAGTCGTATACGAGAAAAGTATGTTCGATATGTTAATATGGGATGAAGACAGTTCAAGCTTGATGGCTACGTTGAAAGGCATAAAGTGGGACTTATTATAGAAGAAGGAAAACTGAAAACATGCAAATACTAATGCATTGCCATAAAACATCATAGGAGAGATGGACGAAATTAACTGAAATACCCATTATCAACACCAAATATTACTTTCAAACAACTTTATGTAAATAAAAATGAAAATAATAAAATAAATATTGGCAAAGAAATAGAAATAATCCTCAAGACAAGCATTTGGAAGGTCTTCCAATATTCGTAAGCTGGAAAAATTCCTGCAAATAACTGCTGAGATTCTATTTCTCCGATTTCCAAGTGAAGAGGGGATCAAACGTGAGTGGCTTCCTCGGCTAAATCCCCGTCAAACGACGAGAAAAGTCGACACAATTGCCATCCAATCTGCGCGGCGGTTTCACATCAAAATCCATAAGGAAAAAACCATCAATCTTCTTCTTTCGCCCCCTGTGTTCTGGTTGGAACCGTTCCCAAACTTCAATCCTAAATTAATTTTCTCCGAAAACACTTGACGAAGAATAATACCACCGCTATCTGGGAAATTGCCGGGAAGGATACCGCTGCAACTTCGGTGCTTTCGCGTTTCCGGAGTGTGCGGGTCGAAGACGATCGTAAATCGCCAATTGTGGCGTTGATAATCTGGCAGAGAACGGCGGGCTTCTTCTCGGATTATAGAAATGACATCAGAGTGTGGATCAGGTTCCTGATCTCGACTATAAAATACATCAGTTCTTATCTCGGTTCTAATTCCTGGATCATCCCTGGATTTAATTCGCAGGATCTATCTTTAAAACCGTTCAATAACTAATAGACACGGTCACCGTTAGTTCCGCTAATGACGTTGTAGATATAACATATTAACATAATAACCATTACATACTGAGTGCAGAACGTGTAATTTCCAAGCGGGATAATTTCATGGTCGATTACCTTGCCGAAACGGCCTGATTCCGGGCTTAGTGAGAGGGCTTTGTATGGCTTTTGCATTCAATTTATTTGATTGAATCCGGAGGTTTCGTCAGGTCTGGAATGATTAACATGAGAATTTTCAGGCAGTCTGTACAACTCTCTTCAAATCATTAGTTCACCTCTTTCAACGATATATTGGTTACGATTCTCATTCCATTATATAGCGGTTGATCGTTCATTTAGCTATCACTATGATTGCTCTTATTAAAGGGTTGTGTTTTTTCTAACAAACTCTTGATCCATTTCGTGTGATGAATCATGGCAGTGGTAAAGCCTGCAGACGTAAAAAACCAAGTCTAAATACTTTCGAACATCGGCTGGAGAAGGTGGATACTGGTCTATATTATATTAATAGATAATTCTGAAAGACAAAAAACAGTCACCAGCGACTGGTTATATCAGTCTGTTTTATCGTTTGACGGCCGAAATGATCAAGAAATGGACTTGTTTGGAGAAGAAAAAAGGAGTTATATCAACAAGACAATGCACCAAATGAAAAACAACCTAGAGAAGGTCGAATTTGGTTTCGACTGGCAACGCACCCGCTGCCAATAATACTTTAGATTCAGCTCATAATCACTACTGTTTCTCTAAAGTATGTTGATGCCCAAAAAGAAATACACTCAGCTCCAAGGAGATTAAATGAATTAAGCGAGTAGCTAATTTCCGATAAGTCATTGTGTGTCTCTATAACCCTGTTCTACATCGGTGGTGGTATTGTTTATATTGTTTGAAATGAGATTATACATACATATATATTGATGAATAAAAAGGAATATTGTTTTACTACGCTCTCAATTCCTTGATGTTAAAGCAGATATTTACTTTTTCCATTAATGATACAACAGGATAGGCTTTCAAACATCAGAAATGGTTTTATCGATTCCTCCGAAATTCCACGCGCCATATCAAAACCAAACAAGCAATGATTCCCGGTTGCGGAAAAATAAAATTTCCTGTTAAAATTGCATACTCAACGCTGATGTTCATCTCCTTGGTCCGCAAATAAGGCGGTGCGTTAAAGCGAATAGGCATTCCCGTCCTCTGGTATGCGGCATATAATGTTTCCTGTCTGATCCTGTTAACTGACAACTACACCTCTTTGTCGCAGTTTGGAGTTGTCAAGGTTGTTGCTCGACCAGATGTGTGTACATTTTCGCTCGAGCACCTCTCAGGCCGTAGGTAATTCTGTCGCATTATACTAGTTATAAACCGATATTTCACTCTGGCGAATTTTTATCCAATTATCGTTTGCAGACCGTTCGAGCTATCGAGTGAGTCAGTATACATCTGTACGCAGGTTTGGAGTTCCCAAACGTTTCTTGATATAAGTATATATAATTTGATTATGGACTCTGAACTGTTCATTCAATATATTTCTAGAAAATACATCGACTCGTTATTTATATACATTGTCGCTTTAGCGCCCTCGGGTGACTTATAAATCTGCCACATAACACTGTTGAAAACCGTGAGGTATTACACTCAAAGCGACTTATCACATTATCAGTTAGCAAACTATCCAGGATAAATGAATTTGGATTGAGATTATATGCTGGTAAGATATATTCTACCACACCTTAGTATACTAAGGTGTAGGACTTCCTATAATGTCATCTCAATGTAAATTTATTTACATTTAGCGGACGCCGAACTGTTCATTAAATATATTTCTGAAAATATATTCGTAAATACGTTTTTTATATGATCTTCACGTATATAAATTTGTTCATAAGAAAACTGTAAGTAGTAGTACATTTGGGTGGGGATTTATTATCATTCACAGGCAGTCCAGTGATAATTCTGTCATTGACATTATATTTAGGTAAGATATACAAAGATGTTTAGACTTCATTAATGTCATATTAAAGTATATTTGTATACTTTTATTCCGCGGACTCCAAAGTGTTCATCAAATATATTACGGAAAATATATCTATCGTAATAGTTTCTTATCAGATTTTGTTTTTAAAGATCTTAAAGGGTAGCTCTGCTATTTCCTCTCGATCCCTTTTTTTCAAATGTCAATTCTCGCACTTATTAGGCTAATCAGAGAAGTCTCGGCCTGATGCATAGAATGAAATTAATAAGATTTTAGGTAGCTCTGACTGCGTAAAAAGAAGTAAAAAACGGGATTGATAATTGAGTGTGACCCTTGATGGGTGCTATGCTGAATAAAAATTTGATTTCTGCAAAATGTGATACGCCAAGAACTTTTTCAATTGGCTTGTAATGTTTATCGCTGCATTCGTTTATTGAATGTTTCTTGTGCTGAGAGTTTTGATTTTTCAACTGGTCTATTAGATCGTCTTTATCCAATATATTATCCTAGAATCGCTATTTACGAACGAATTTTGCCAGTCTACATCAGTTGAGTACTTACGTGTATATTTTTTGGCAAATATAGTCATTTGAGCTCCGTTAGCGAAATATTCACAATTCTTTTGGTGAATTCATCGTGTATATTCATTGTATTTGTTATGAATTCAACGGAAGAACTTTTCCTGAAACGTTTTCATTAAATTGAATCTGATTTAGAGATATCTTCTTCGAAAGAACGATAGCAAAGTGATAAAAATCAAACAAATAAAGTGTCTTAGGGTCTCGGCGAGATCAATACAACGTTGCCTTTCATTGCAACAATGACAGTCAGAAATCCTTCCATTAGTCGGTTCGAATTAAGATTATTAGCGCATCGTTACTTCCCTCAACTCAACGAGGAGAATCCGGTCACGCTTCAAAATAATGGGCTTATTGTTCCGCTGCTATTTGGTCCTGTGGTGCGATAGTCCTGATTGGTCTTAATGGACAGTGAAGGGTCAGTCCTATTGTTCAAAAGTGAGCCCTGCTGATTCATTTCTCCGATCTGTGTAATTATTTTTTGAATTATGCAAAGGTAGTAGGTTAATCCAAGGATTTACTGTAGGTGCTTTCTACGATGCCTCGAACAACACAAAGTGAAATGCATTCGTGTCTCTGATTGTTTCTCGATTCTACTTGGCGGGAATTACTCAGCAGTGCAGGAGGGGTGACACTAATGAAATTCATATTGTTGGTTTATTAATTGTTCAGTGAGGTAGTAAATCAGATTCTGGTAACCTCGGGGATATAATGCAAATTTTAATTTATTCTTTATATACACCCAAATTTGAGTGTATAAATAACTTTGTTCGTTAAGAAGAAATCGCTAACATATTATGGTTCATTATTCTGTAAAATTATAACTAGACCAAAAAAAAAACCAAGACAGAAAGGAACAGAAATTGTCAATTACATGAAAGCCACCTACTTTGGGATATCGAGGGAAGAAAAGGTTATTAGTGAAGGATCCTCGCGGTTTTTCATTTATCGATAAGTGGTCTTTAGGATTACTCGTTCACCGGAGCGAATAAGCAGCAAATTGAAACAGAGATCGAATCTGTTGCCGATCGAATATCCTGATACCCGATGATGTTCCACCGCGGATGCCTTCGTACGCGCCCGGGGCAAATGGGTCGGCAATGTGTCCAGGAAGATATTATCTCAACATAGGGTGCACTGATTGAATTCCGATGGGATAAATGAATATTTCCACAAGGGAAATGAGCTCTTTGCCTCTGGGATCTCGTGATACATCGAATGAAATTATGAGGTAGGCAAATGTACTAGAAGTGAAGTAGCGGTGAAAAAGGATTTGAAAATTATTATGAGCTACGGTCGGGATATGCTCCCAATGAGCTCTGATTGGTACGTTTATTTTGAAAATGATGCTTCTTGCGTCGAATGAAAGGTTTTGGCATTTGAATATAAGGGCTTACAGAATGGTGGTGGAAAATGCCAGGGAAATTATTACGTGAGGCTTCTTCTGAAAGTGCGGCCAAACCAGCTGGTTATATGTCTTCTGGGTCTCTCGAGCCGGATTTTCTACCGTATTTTGTCGTGCGTCTGGCTTTTGGCAATTTCTAGTCAGCTTGTTATTTACACTCTGAAATGTTAAGTCAGGTTTTTGCAGGTCATCAGTGGTTTGGTGATTCGAAAAATGATAAAAGAATAATATGTATTAAATTCTTGGCCAGCGATCCTTAATCGATTAATATACTTATTAGCTCTGATATCCGCAGATCCACCGTGAACCGAACCTAATAAATACGAGTAAACAGGATGTGGGAAGATCTCTATCTACCAAAGGTCAACTCTCGCTCTGATCCTTTTTCGACCTTTTTCCACCGTCACCATCTTCTCGTAAACACCCACCAATATGTGTGCTCTTGGAAAAATCCATATCGTCCTGGTAATCGGATCTTATCGGCGAGTGGTGCAACAGCTGGTAGTACCCAGGGTCGCTGTCCGGGCCCCGTCCAGCGGCAACAGGCCGCAAGGTCGAGCTGCCCTCGTACCGAGAGAACTGGATTCCGAGACCAACTCCAGTTATGTTCATCTTCTCGCCGACAGACAACGACGAAGGGTTTGAACGCCAGTCCAGCCGCGACAGATGTCAACAAGTTTACACCGGTAATTTTATCGCAGTACTCATATAAATGACGTTTGGACGGTATGCGGTCGATAACTTGAAATATGTTCGGAGCGATTTTTAAACTACTATCTCTTGTTCCATCTCATGTCATTAGGTAGGAACCTTTAATAAGAACGTGTGACCCCAATCTTCTTCGTGGTGGTGTCGGAAAAATATGTTCAGGACGATGAAGTGGTCATTGATAAAAAGAAAATAATTCCAATTGCTGTTTGTTGACATCGAAAAGGAGTTTATTCTCGTCTTTGTTGAAAAGATCTTTCATTTTCCGCAGCAAGATTTCTGGATGTTAGTCAATGAGATGTACTAGATTATTCACTCTGCCTTTTTATCAAATCTACCATCACTATAATGATCTGACAAAGTCTGATATTTGAAGTGTCAAACTTTAACAATATTTCATGTGAGAAACATCTTCTAAACCTTTTGAAATTGTCAACTCCTTTTCGATCCATGTAGTCAGTGGTAAAAAGAGTTGGTGCCTACTGCGCTCTATTAGTGCAATGGGAAGTTTGACGATGCACTAACAGTAAGTATATAATCTTTTGATTGGTTTAAGAATTAGCGCTTTAACAATTCATTCATTCATTTTCAAATATTTGGTGTTTATTAGTACTTAAGTACGGTTTTATGAAGCACTAAATATTTGAAACTTCGGTCTTCGGGAATAAGTAAAAAGTTGAGGCATTTACTTCTGAAGCAATATAATAATTAGTGCTTATAAGTGCAATGGAAGTTTGATGATGCATTGCAAGGCACGTAACACAGGCATTTAATGTTTTTATTGTTTCAGAGCAGGCTTTTGACTGTTCATTATTTTCAAATTTCAAACTATTTGGTGCCTGGGTTAGTTCGAAGTAATGTTTGATGAAGCAGTAAATGTTTGAAATTTCGGTTCCTAGAATGAGTTAAAAGTTAGAGGCATTAATTTTGGAAACAATGTCAAATAATTAATGCTTATGTGTGCACAGGGAAGTTTGATGATGCATTATACAGGTATCAAATAGGCATTTAATGTTTTTATTGTTTCAGAGTTTGTGCATTGTAAATCATTAACTCACTTCAAATGTTTATGCTCTATAAGTTCGAAGTACGTTTGATAAAGTAATCAAACAGTAATATTTGAAAATTTTCGGTTCCTGTGAATGAGCGTAAGTTAGAGGCATTAATTTTGAAACAATGTCAAATACTACGTTTATGTAAACGCAGAAGTTGATTACGACTTCATAAGGCATTAAATGGGCATTTAATACATTTTATCGTTTCACAGTTGGCGCTTTTTCACTGCTTATTATCCAAATTTCAAATATTTGGTGCCTATTAGTTCGAAGTACGTTTTGCAGTTGGTGCAACATTTGAAATTCTCGTTCCTGAATAAGTTGAAAGCTGGGAGGCATTAATTTTGAAACACTGTGCTAAATAATTAGCGTTTATAAGTGCAAATGTTGATGATGCGCTATAAGGCATCAAATAGGTATTTACGTTTTATTGTTTCAGAGTTGGTGCTTTTGACTGTTCCTATTAACTAAATTTCAAATATTTGGTGCCTATTAGTTCGAAGTATTACGATTTAGAAGTGTAAAGGTTTGAATTTCTGGTTCCTATAATGAGTTAAAGTTAGAGGCATTAATTTTGAAACAATAAGTCAGATAATTAATGCTTATAAATGCAGGAAGTTTACGATGACTATAAGGCATTAAATGGGCACACTATGTATTGTTTCCAGAGCTTTCGATGTTTTTAACTGTTCATTGACTGGAATTTCAAATATTTTGCGCCTTGTTGTCTGAAGCATGTTTGATGAAGCAGTACATATTTAAATTTCCTGGTTCCTGGAATAAGTTAAAAATCCTGAGGCTTAACACTTTGAAACAATGTCAAATAATTAGTTCTTATAAGTGCAAAGGATGTTTGATGACGCACTATAAACGCATTAAATAGGCATTTGATGTTTTATTGTTTGTGAGTTAAAAGCTTAACTGTCTATTTAACTCACTTTCAAATGTTTGGTGCCCATTAGTTCGAAGTACGTTTGATGAAGCAGCAAAATATTTCTGAAAATTCTGACTTTAGAATGAGTTTAAAGTTGAAGGGATTAATTTTGAAACAATAATAAATAATTAGTGCGCTTATAAGTGCAATGGAAGTTTGATGAGATGCACTATAAAGCATTTAATGTTTTATCGTACCACAGTTGGCGCTTGGACCAGTTCATTAATCCAAATTTCCAAATTATTTGGTGCCTATTAGTTCGAAGTTAATGTTTGATGAAGCAGTAAATATTTGAAATTTTGTCTTGTAATGAGTTAAAAGTTAGATGCGCTAATTTTGAAACAATGTCAAATAATTCAAATGCTTATAAAAAATGTAGTGTGGAAGCTTGAAGATGCAATTATAAGGTTACTAAATAGGTATTTAATGTTTTATTGTCGCAGAGCTGACGCTTTAACTGTTCATTGACTGGAATTTCAACATTTTTGGTGCCTATTAGTTCGAAGTACGTTTGATGAAGCAGCAACATTTTAAATTCTGCTTCCTGGAATAAGCTAAAAGTTGAGGCATTAATTTTGAAATCAAATAATTAGTGTATAATAAGTTATGATGCACTATCATTTAATGAACATGCAATTATTAAATAATGCAGTAGATGTTTGATGAAGGCATTAAATGGATGATTAATGGCATTTAATGTGTCCTTATATGAGCTGATTAATTGTTCATTGACTGAATTTCAAATATTTGTGCTGTATTCTGATTGTAGTTTGAGTAAAATGTTGAAGCAAATATTTTAAATTTCTGCTTCCTGAATAAGTTAAAACTTGAGGCATTAATTTTGAAACAATGTCAAATAATTAATGCTTATAAGTGCAATGGAAGTTTGATGATGCACTATAAGGCATCAAATAGGCATTTAATATTTTATTGTTTCAGAGTTGGTGTTTGTAACTGTTCATTAACTCAATTTCAAATGTTTAGTGCCTATTAGTTCGAAGTACGTTTGATGAAGCACTAAATATTTGAAATTTAGTTCATGAACAGTTATAAGCACCAACTCTGAAATAATAGTGAGATTTCAGGTGAGAAATGAGAAAAAACACGTTCTTTTTTCTTGTAGCCATGGAAACGATCGCACAACGTATACAACAACACTACTATACGCGGACAACTCAACTCGCTACGTTTAAACTGCCTCCTTCCGCCCTGGCCGAGAATACGCGCTTCGTGATTACCAGACAGTGTAAACTGACTTCTGCCGCACTCTGTATTTAGTGCCTAATAAGTTTCTATTAGAGCAATGCACTGAAAGGTTCTAAATATGCATACTATGTTGACAATGTTTCAGAACTAATGCTTCAATCTTTCGCTAACTTCAAGCTCAACTTCCTTCTAATAATTGAAGACATTTTCATATCAATTGTTGTATATAACTATCTTGATCGTGAACAACTCGAAGTATGGATGCCAAATTTTTCATGAATGTATCGTTATAATATCCAATTTTGCTTTTTTTTACATTCATTATGTTGTATTTTATATCGTTTTAACGTACATTTTTTGTTACAGCTCGTTCTTAAAATATCCAGTAAGGAAAACATCAAACATTTGGTAGAAATCGAGAGACCAAAACTAGAACCTAAGGAACGCATTACACACCATATATCGGCTCATAATAACCACGTAAGTACAGACTATCATCATCATATCAAAGCTGACAGAGGTGATCAATCATATTCATATGGCAGGCATGCTCTCTGTCTCAATTATTGCATCGTAAACCATTTCATACGGTGTTCAACAACTCGACACCGACATTTCTATCTGTTCCAATTTTACTGAGGAACCATATCGCCATTTTGATCTTGATATTGCGGATAAACTAAATAAGAAATAGTCCTGTAGAATTGAAAACGAGTATCGGTTCTTGACACTTTTTCCTCGGAGGAAAATGTAATTTCGTGAAAAGTTACTTGTCAAGAGGGATGAAATGTCAAATTTTTTCCCGTGTCAGAAAAAACTTTCTTATTGCTCACAAATATTTTTCGTTTTATCGTACTTACAAATACCCTTTACCCTTTTCAATCATACCCACACCAATTACTCAAATCCGAGGAATCCACCAGGCCGAATGATTGATCCGGATCGAGGCTCCCAGTTGATCCGGCGGCGTTTTAATCTACGTGAGAGGGATCCGGTTCCTAATCCCGGAGTGCCATGTTTACAGTATGCGGTTAATCTAGACGTCTATTCGCGGCGACTTGCTGTTTGCGCGCCCCTTCTTTCATTCGGGCCTGCGGCCTTTGTCTTCTTCCTCTCTTCGTGGTCCTTTCGCGCGTCAAGTGGAACCCTATAACTACCGGGTTGTTTTTCCTGTATGAGTCGTTGCGAAGATGGGGCGGTAGATGGCGCTGCCGGGCTGACAAATTATCTGATACAAGGTTGAGAGAAATGATGTATTTCCGCCGTTTTGTAGTGATTTCGATAATTTTTACTTATCTGTCTATTTCAATTGAATATGTTAGATGTTTTGTACCTTCTCAAGTGTAATGCAAATTTAATGGAGCATGTATATGTATTAAATAGTTGGCAAACATTTATAGCTAATAAAAGCCTTCAAGTACAGTGAAAGATTGGTTAGCTACTGAATTGATTTTAATTATTGACACTAAAACAATATTTAGTGTCTATTAGTGCAATGGATGTTTGATGCATCAGTAAACAGGCAATCGTACATACTCTTTTAAATGGAAGCAACAACTCATCATCTTTCTTGGGTATACGAAAGTGTTGAACTTGAAAGTAAGTAACTGTTGACTGCTGAAAAGATATTCGTTCTCTGTTGATTCAACTAACAATCAGTACCATCTAATGAATAAGGAAGTCCAGAAGAATGAATGCAAGTTTTGTCAAGTTTCAAGAATTCACGCAATCCCCTAGACTCACAATTTTAATTCGACAGTCTGATATTTGAAGTGACAACCATTACGGTGTGATCTTAACAGACAACAAATTCAGCAGACTGTTTGATCGGAAATACCTGAACGGCATGTTCGTATTATGGTTGATTCAAATTATTCATTGAATAGGCGGAATTCTCGGAAATATCAACAGGAATGAATCTCAAATTTGCAAGTAGGAAGGAAGAGGTAGTAGAAATATAGTGCAAGTGAAATTTCCTTCTTCCCTATTATAATTCGAGCATTTCCGACCTATATAGTAACATTTAATATCTCGAAACCTCTGATAGAACATTTTTATTTTGGGATGAAGTTAGATGACAACAAGGAAACTCGATAGTGAAAAATTTTCGACTGCCCGACGGTCCATCATGTAGTTTTTCCGATATATATATAGCATATTTCAATATCTCAGAAACCTCTCGATAGAACATTTTATTTTTGGGATGAAGTTGATGACATCATATGAATTCAACTATGAAAAATTTTTGACTGCCTGACGGTCCATCATGTGGTTTTTCCATATATATAGCATTTTCCCATATCTCGGAAACCTCTCGATAGAACATTTTTATTTTGGGATGAAGTTAGATGACAACAAAGGAAACTCGATAGTGAAAAATTTTCGACTGCCCGACGGTCCATCATGGTTTTTCCGATACATATATAGCATTTTACCATATCTCTGAAACCTCTCGATAGAACATTTTATTTTTGGGATGAAGTTGATGACACCATAGAGACTTCTTCTTATGGACGTCAATCGTCCGGCAACCCTGTATTTCTCTGTGATTCCTCTAATTCGCACAATACTGTATTATCAGCTGACCTTATACAATAAACAACCTGTCCACAAGCCACACGATATCGAATCGGCGAAAATCATTAAATAAACCTCGGCCACGGTAGCCGTAAGGCGTCTTCTGTGCCTTCGTGACCGCCGGCAGTCCGTACACAGGGGCCCTTACGACCGTAACCCCAAATGAATACGTATTATTACCTGGTCCATTACCGGAGATGATTGAACGTCCATTATTATTAAACCAGGGAGCAATCTCGACGTAGTGTGCTTCTGGGTATATCTTGTTTATAAACGTTTTCCTGTTCCGGTGTGCCGCATATTCAATTTGCGCTTCCCCACGACCAGATCTAGATCGTTAACGCGTAATTATCGTACTCATTTGTATGAATTAGTCGATAAGATCGGGATTTTCGATTAGGTTTTTCGAGAAACGGCGTTCTGGTCACGTGAATATTTAGGCACTTCGAGGCGATGTGTGTTTTGTGGTTGATAAACCTTGAAGGAAGTGAACGATCGAACATATCAGGATTCTTGTATGTTGAGACCTTAGACTATATAAGACTAGACCCCTTTATTTACACTGAAAAGTGTTGCATCTGAAACTTAGAGCTTGTCCACTCAGGTCATAAAAATGTTCATGTTGCCAAACTGAGAAAGCAGTAGGTTTCTCTATTATCCTATAATTGTGAATTTTCCTCCAATTTGCATTCAAAACATTGTATAAAATTTTATATTTTGGTTTGAAACTGTCTTATCAGATATATTAGCGAGAAGTAAAAAAAACTTTAGTTGATTCTGCTATCTTATGTCAGAGACCACAGATGAAAAGAAATTCAGGTGAAAGTCAAGACAACGCTGCTGCTTAACAATTTGAAGGTCACATGTTCTAAAAAACACTCGTTGCTACCTCTGGTGGTCAAGTATTTGCCCAAAGAAAGCAATTTTCATTTGTTCAGATCATTTTGACCCTGAAGATATTGTGACCCGAGTAAATGGAAAAGATTTTATGCGATGTTGCCAGGTGAGGTTTCACAAGAGACTTTCAATGAGGAAGTAATCACAAATCGACGTTTTACAAAGGGTTTATCCTAGCATATCGCCCAGTAACCGCTTGATACCTGTATACTATGAAGATCAATAGATTTATTATTTAGGTAACTTTAACGCGTTAATATGAAAATTATTTATAAATATTAATCACCAGTGACGGCTCGTGTCCTCTAGGAGTGGGTCGGCCAGACCAAGCGTATATATATTAGGTGTACAAATAAGTTTCCGCGGTATTTTATAAAAAATTAGGAATTTATTGTAAAGGAAAAGTACATTACGTTTTATTCAAAGTATTTTCCATCATTTGCCACTACTTTTCCCCATCTTTCTGGCAACATTCGGATACCCCGTCGAAAAACTCTTCATCTTTTGACGCTATCCACAAATCTACCCAATTTTTGGTGTCTTCATATGATGATGAAGCGCTGCTCAGACAGACCATGTGCCATCGACCGAACAGATGATAATCAGAAGGGGCTAAGTCTGGTGAATACGGCGGGTGGGGTAAAACTTCCCAGTTGAGTGTTTCCAAGTATGTTTTTACCGGCGCCGCAACATGTGGACGAGCATTATCGTGTAAAAGAATAATTTTGTCGTGTCTGGAGTAGTAATGGGCGCGTTTTTCCTTAAGTGAACGACTCAATCTCATCAATTGTGTTCGGTAGAGAGCTCCAGTAATGGTTTCGCTTGGTTTCAGCAATTCATAATACACGACACCAAGCTGATCCCACACAGCATGAGTTTTTTTCCATGAATATTCGGCTTAGCTGTCGATGTTGATGGTTCGCCGGGCTTAACCCATGACTTTCTCTTCTTTGGATTATCATAGTGAATCCATTTTTCGTCACCAGTGACTATACGATGAAAAAACTCTTTTTTATTCCCGGCAAGCAGCATTTCACTCATGCATAATCGGCGTTCAACGTCTCTCGGCTTTAGTTCATATGGAACCCAATTTCCTTGTTTTTGAATCATTCCTAACGATTTTAAACGATGTGAAATTGCTTGTTGAGTCACTTGTAGAGTAAGTGCAAGTTCTTTTCGCGTTTGGGACGAATCTTCCTCCAATAGTGCTTCTAATTCCATGTTTTCGTACACTTTCGGCCTTCCACTGCGTTCTTTGTCTTTAACGTCAAACTCACCGTTCTTAAACTTTTGTAACCATTCCTGACAACTTCTCTCACTTAAAGCAGCTTCACCATATGCTTCTAAAAGCAATCGATGCGCCTCAGCTGCAGATTTTTTCACATTAAAGAAGTAAATCAAAAGTTCCCGCAAATGATGCTTATTCGAATAAAACTTGACATTTTTGCACGAAAAAATTACGTGATGCTGATACGGAATCACTAGTACTTTAAGTTTATGGTGTTGCCAGATGACTAAACTTGGGATATTACGTTTTACATCTGACAATTTCTCCATAACCTTCTGGTGGGGCCATCTTTTGACAAACTGCGGAAACTTATTTGTACACCTAATATATATAGATATAGGTGTTTATATAATTTAAAAGCAATTTTCTTGGGATTGAGCACTGGATTGAAATTAGGATTTCATCTTTTTTATTAATACTTTACTACATATGTTTCTGGCGTACATTGAGCCTTTTTCAAGTTTACATGTTACAAATACAGTGTCAATCATATCTTAAATGTATAACTGTCCAACAATTCATCTTAAAACTTAATAAAATTAAAATCATATTCATCATGTTGTGAACGCTGTCAATTAGAATTATTCTAATAATGGAAACCTGTTGTCTACTAAAAACTAATCAAATCACCGCAATTTGATACTACCTCTCTTACACTTGCCATCTGGATAACTCACATTCAACTTGTAACCGAAAGCGAACGAAAACTCGTACAACCCTAAGCCCTACCCACTACATCTTACTCCAAACCAGCGACCTAGTGAACTGAACTCCTGATAATCAAAGTGTAAACACACGCAATGCAATTCCTCATATACCCTCCCAAAGGTATCTTGGCAGACCTAGTCTTTGAAAAATGAACAAGTCGTGGGTTGCTGTTTTGCTATTTACAGTTACTAAGAATGAATTTTTATGGTCAGAAAATCACCATATTTATTCCATACAGTATATGAATACACTTTTTTCTGAAATTGAAATAATATTCAAGTATGATAATAGTCATTTGAGATTTGAGGGTGAAAATTTCAATTATTAACAGGATACGTGACAAAATTTTAAATACATAATGAGTTCTCTTTCTATCCCATATTTAGGATAATCATATGAAGATGTCGGATATTAAATTACAATTTTTAATTTGATATTTGCAATAAACATCGATAATAATAATGAACAATTTCACCCGCCTGCTGTTTCACATAGGGACGGCCGACGGCCAGCGGGTTCTCGGCCGACCTCGCAAGTGTCACAGTCGAGGTATTGTAGAGTTCCATAATAGGAACTTCGAGCGACGTATGTGTTAGATGAAATCATAAACTGAAAGCTGTGGCTCGGCTGGCTGAGCTGCGTTATTACGTATAAGGACAGATGCGGGAACTTGGAATAAAAATTATTTGAGGTGTTTGACCGAAATAATGTGTACTTCGATGTGTTGAGTGGAAATATGAGATATATAGAGGGCAGAGGAAAAGATACCAAGGGAATTTCTCGAGATTTAAATATTGCTATTAATTTTTCAAATCAGTTTCGATTAAAAAAATATTTATTTTCACCTTCCCTTTTTCGGTTGCGTTTGGGTCGGCCACGCCAACCCTGCCTACCCTGACGAACCGTCACTGTTAATCACACAATTTGAACAATCAATGATATTGACCTTGGCGGAAAACGAATTTTTGTTTAACATTAATTTGGGTATTGTTCGTGCCATTTTCTCCAAGAATGTTTGCGCAATCTTTTGTTTATTAATGATGGAATTCTCCACGTAACCTTAAGCAACCGTATTATACAAGGGTTGCCTTTTATATTTTGGGATTAAAACACCATAGTGTTGCAACCTGCCAACTGACAGCTCATCGTAAAGCTTGACAATCGCTCAAAATAAGGCTCGTGTCGATTGATCGAAAGAAATGATCCAAAAATACGATCGCGGTGCTTCGAAGCACGTCTATGACATCGTCACAGGTGATGAATCTTGGAATAACCCGAAAGCCCGAAAGTAAACAGCAATCGTCTGTATGGGCGTTTCAAGATGAGCCAAATCCTACAAAAGTTGCTCGCGAACGAAGCACTTGGTCGCCTGTTTTTCGGAAAATGTATTATTTTAACTTGTAGAATACGCCACTGCAAGGTTATATAACAGGATTTCAACGCCCTCTATAAATGGTGGCCCTCCTAGAAAGTTCCACAAATCCGATACTTCAAATAGCCGTCGGTAATGTTTTTGGATTGTCCAAATTTGTCGGATATAATTTCGACCGCTCAGTCCATTAGTGAGGTTCCATTAAATTGTGTACAAGCCTTAAGCACGAAATTATTCATGCCAAATTACTGGTTTAATTCCAGTAGTTTTTCCATTAATATCTGAAAACCCAATTACTTTTCGATTCGTGTTCGACGATCGAAACAGAGACAAACAAATATCGTTTTTCTCAACGATTGAATTAATGTTTCAGGAAATGGCATCGGGTTTCATTTGAACTTTTCCAGTAAAACCTTTCGTGATCGTTGGTTTCCTAGAAGAATTTTGTCGTTTTCCACACAGGACATCACTAAGTTGAGAAATAAACATGAAAAAATTGACTCTTCTCCAAACACGGGTTCTCATCAATACTTCCTCGTATACCGGTCTGTTTATTTCAGTGCAACATTCCCTAATAATCCCGAATCTCACATGTTCAAACAAACGATTAATATCTGTTCTATGTTCATTTCATGGTTCAAGGAAAACAACCCCCAATCCAAATTCTGCAACCTCATGAATCTCCTTTCTGATAAGGAGCCCCATCCCCCAAATACAGCGTCCCTGTAACACGCTCAAGTCAACAGCTGTTCCTTTCGGCGCCCGCACAGTCAAACTGACAGATTGCCTAATCCCAACAACAACGGATGAATTTTATTCAAATCCCGAGTCGGGAGCGTACGTCCTGATTCTGGAACGCGCTAAACAGAGAGCGCAGGATATCGATCTAGCCCTTCAGCCCCCTCTACCGCGTCCCGTAACATTTGCATGTTTAAAATCCCATCTGGGCGGCAGGTCGGAAGTCGAATAAACGTCTCGGATCCGTTATTACCGAGCGCCATCTGCCGATCGATCGGGCAATTAGGTTAGGGTCTTTGATTGGCGAATGGTGGGGTGAGATATTCGTCCTTGACCTGTTTGGATGCATTTCGCGCGTGCAGGTGTTGACGGATTTGATCCAGGTGTTTACGTTCGGTGGGGAGTTCCTAATGGCACCGTGTGAGGGCTGGCTTTTTTTCTTTGGCATGAGGAATTCGCTAAAAATGAAAGAATTTGGAGATTTATGACTATTGGGTTGTCTACTGAAACTAGAAGAGGTTCTTGTAGAAATTTTAGTGGGATTATGTTGTGATATTAGATAATCCAAGTATACTTTGTACTGAGAAAAGCATGACTTGCGTCGCTTTTCAATTAGGTGCGTGTGTTTGCAGGGGGCTAGAAAAGATTGAAACGCACTAGGGGTGCCTTAATTGGTGACGTGAAAGCAAATATTGAGGCGTAGAAATTTGCTGCATTTCTTGAGTCGGCTACGAGAAAAGTATGATCGACATGTTAATATGGGATGGAATATTAAAGTTCAAGCTGATGGCCACGTTGTTGCTAATAAAGTGGACTTATTACAGAAGAAGGAAAACTGAAAACATACAAAATAATTAATGTTGCTAAACATCATAGAGGAGATGGACGAAATTAACTAAAACACCCATTATCAACAATAAATATTACAAACAAATAAAAATAAAGCCCTCAAGACAAGTATTTGAAGGTTCTCCAATATTCGTGTTGGAAAAATTCTAAATAACTGCCGAGATTCTACTCCTCCGATTTCCGCGAAGAGGGGATTAAAACGAGTGGCTTCTCGGCTAAATCCCCCGTCAAACGACGAGAAAAGTCGACACAATTGCTATCCAATTCAGCAGCGGAAAAGCCATCAAAATCCATAAGGAAAAAACCATCAATCTTCTTCTTTTCGCCCCCTCTGTGTTCTGGTTGGAACCGTTCAAACTCTAATCCTAAATTAATTTTCTCCCGAAAACACTTAATGAAGAATAATACCACCGCCATCTGGGAAATTGCCGGGCGATACCGCCGTAACTTCGGTGCTTTTCGCGTTTCCCGAGGTGGGTCGAAGACGATCGTAAATCGCCAATTGTGGCGTTGGATAATCAAGAGAAACGGCGGGCTTTTTTCTGGATTATAGGAAATGACATCAGAGGTGGGATCGTTCCTGATCTCGACTACAAAATACATCAGTTCTTATCTCGGTTCTAATTCTGGATCATCCCGGGATTTAATTGGCAGATCTATCTTTAAAACCGTTCAACAACTACCAGACACGGTCGTTATTCCGTTAATGACGTTGTAGATATAACATTAACATAATAACTATTACATACTGAGTGCAGAACGTGTAATTTCCAAGCGGGATAATTTCATGGTCGATTACCTCGTCGAAACGGCCTGGATTTAGGGTGAGAGGTGTTTCCTGTAGGGGTTTTCGGTATTCAATTTATTTGGATTGAATCCGGAGATTTCGTCAGGTCTGGAATGATTAACATGAGAATTTTCTGGCAATTCGTACAACTCTTCAAATCATTAGTTCACTCTATTTCAACGATATATTGAAGGCGATTCCTTATTCCATTATATAGCGGTTGATCGTTCATTTAGCTATCACTATGATTGCTCTTATTAAAGGGGTTTGTTTTTCTAACAAACTTGATTCATTTCGTGGATGAATCATAGTGGCAGCCTGCAGACGTAAAAACCGTTCAAATACTCGAACATCGGCTGAGAAGGTAATAATTTCTATATTATATTAATAGATAACTTGAAATATAAAAAAAAACAGTCAACAGCGACTATTATATCAGTTCGTTTTATCGTTTGATGGCCGAAATGATCAAGAAATGGACTTGTTTGGAGAAGAAAAGGTGCTATATCACCAAGACAATGCACCAATGAAAACAACCTAGAGAAGGTCGAATTTGGTTTCGAATTGCTAACGCACCCACAGTAATTTCTAGATTCAGCTCTCAGTGACTACTGGCTTGTCGCAGGACTCAAAAAGATGTTCCGTGGAAAGAGATTTAGCTCCGGTGAGGAAGTGATTGCCGGAATAGATGCATAGTTGGAAGGTCTCTATAACTCGTTCTACATTGGTGGTGTTATTATATTATTTTGAAATGAGATTATATTGATGAATAAAAGGGAATATTGTTTTTCTACGCCTCAATCCTTGATGTTAAAGAGATATTTCACTTTTCCATTAATGATACAACAGGATACAAACATCAGAAATGGTTCTTATCGATTCTCCGAAATTCCACGCGCCATATCAAAATCAAACGTTAAATGACTTCCGGTTGCGAAAAAATAAAATTTCCCGTTAAAATTTATTGTCAACGTTGATGCTCATCTCCGGTCCGCAAAAAGGGTAAGCGCGCGTTAAAAGCGAATAGGCATTCCCGTCCCCCACATGCGGCATATAATGTTTCCTGTCTGATCCTGTTAACTCGACACAACTACTTCATACCCTTTGTCGGTTTGGAGCTGTCGCGTTGTTGCTCGACTCGTGATGTGTGTACATTTTCGCTCGAGCACCCCTCTCGTGCCGTAGGTAAATCTGTCGCATTATACAGTTATAAACCGGGATATTTCACTCTGGCGGAATTTTATCCAATTATCGTTTGCAGACTGTCGAGCTATCGAGTGAGTCAGTATACATGTGTACGCAGGTTTGGAGTTCAAAACGTGTTCTTGATATAAGTATATATAATTTGATTGGCGGACTCTGAACTGTTCATTCAATATATTTTTAGAAAATACATCGACTCGTTATTTATATACATTGTCGCTTTAGCGCCCCCCTCGTGACTTATAAATCTGCCACATAACACTGTGGAAAACAGTGAGGTATTACACTTGGAAGGACTTCTATCACATTATCAGTTACAAACTATCCAGGATAAATGAATTTGGGATTGAGATTACATGTTGGTAAGATATATCTTACCACACCTTAGTATACTAAGGTGTGGACTTCATAATGTCATCTCAATGTAAATTTATTTACATTTAGCGGACGCCGAACTGTTCATTAAATATATTTCGGAAAATATATTCGTATCATACGTTTTTTATATGATCTTCACGTATATAAATTTGTTCCATAAGAAAACCGTAAGGTAGTACATTTGGGTGGATTTATTATCATTCACAGGCAGTCCATTCGTCATTGACATTATATTTAGGTAAGATATACAAAGATGTGGACTTCACAATGTCATATTAAAGTATATTTGTATACTTTATTCCGCGGACTCCAAAGTGTTCATCAAATATATTACGGAAAATATATCTATATCGTACGTTTCTTATCAGATTTTGTTTTTAAAGATCTTAAAGGGTAGCTCTGCTATTTCCTCGATCCCTTTTCAAATGTCAATCTCTGCACTTGTATTAGGTCAATTGAGAAGTCCTCGGCCTGATGCATAGAATGAAATTAATAAGATTTTTAGGTAGCCCTTACCGCGAAAAGAAGTAAAAATTAGGATTGATGGGTGTTATGCTGAATAAAAATTTGATTTTGCAAAAAAAAATGTGATACGCCAAGAACTTTTCAATTGGCTTGTAATGTTTATCGCTAAAAGCATTCGTTTATTGAATGTTTCCTTGTGCCGAGAGTTTTGATTTTTCAACTGGTCTATTAGATCGTCTTTATCCAATATATTATCCTAGAATCGCTATTTACGAATGATTTTTGCCAGTCTACATCAGTTGAGTACTTACGTGTATATTTTTTTATAAATATAGTCATTTTGAGCTCCGTTAGCGAAATATTCCACCTTTTTGGTGAATTCATCGTGTATATTCATTGTATTTGTTATGAATTTAACGGAAGAACTTTCCTGAAACGTTTTCATTAAATTGAATTCGATTTAGAGATAATTTCTTCTCGAAAGGCCGATAGCAAAGTGATAAAATCAAACAAATAAGTGTCTTTTAGGGTTCTCAAGGAGATCAATACAATGTTGCCTTTTCTCTATTGCTACAATGACAGTCAGTGAAATCCTTTCTATTAGTCGGTACGAATTAAGATTATTAGCGTATCGTTACTTCCTCAACTCAACGAGGCAATCTGTCACGCTTCAAAATAATGGGTTTATTGTTCCGCTGTTATCGGTCTCGTGAAAGGAGGTCCTGATTGGTTCTTAATGGACAGTGAAGGGTCCTATTGTTCTGTGCGAGCTCTGTTGATTCATTCGGATCTGTGTAATTATTTTTGAATTATGTGGGCAGTAGGTTAACCAAGGATTTACGTAGGTGCTTTTCTACGATGCCTCGAACAACACAAAGTGAAATGCATTCGTCTCTGATTGTTTCTGATTCTAATTGGGCGGGAATTAATTGTTGTGCAGGAGGGTGACACTAATGAAATTCATTGCTGGTTTATTAATTGTTCAGTGAGGTAGTGGGGTCGATTCTGGGTAACCTCGGGGATATAATGCACCTTAATTTATTCTTTATATACACTCAATTTGAGTGTATAAATAACTTTGTTCGTTAAGAAGAAATCGTTAACATATTATGGTTCATTATTCTGGTAAAATTATAACTAGACCAAAAAAAACCAAGACAGAAAGGAACAGAAATTGTCAATTACATGAAAACACCTACTTTGGATATCGAGGGAAGAAAAAGGTTATTAGTGAAGGATCCTTTTATATTTTTCATTTATCAATAAGTGGTCTTTGGATTAGCTCGTTCACCGAGCGAATAAGAAGTAAATTGGAACAGAGATCGAATCTTGCTGCCGATCGAATATCCGATACCCGATGATGCTCCACCGCATGCCTTCGTACGCCCGGGGCAAATGTCGGCAATGTGTCCAGGAAGATATTATCTCAACATAGGGGTGCGCTAATTGAATTCCGATGGGATAATGAATATCGCACAAGGGAAATGAGCTCGGTTTCGATCTCGTGATACATCGAATGAAATTATGAGGTAGGCAATGTACTAGAAGCGAAGAGGCGGTGAGTATGATTGAAAATTATTATGATTACGGTCGGGATATGCTCCCAATGAGTTTCGATTGGTACGTTTATTTTGTACGATGCTTCTTTGCGTCGAATGAAAGGTTTTTACATTTGAATATAAGGGCTTACAGAATGGTAGGAAAATGTTGGGAAATTATTACGTGAGGCTCTTCTCTGAAAGCTTTACCAAATCAGCCGTTATATGTTCTGGTCCTTCGAGCCGGATTTTCATCGTATTTTGTCGTGTGTCTGGTTTTTGGCAATTTCAGTCAGTTTGTTATTTACACCTGGAATGTTAAGTCAGGTTTTTGTTTGTCATCAGTTTTTTGCATTTGAAAAAAAACAGATAAAAGAATATGTATTAAATTTTGGCCAGCGATCCCAACCGATTAACATAATTTTCAGCTCGATATCCGAAGATCCACCGTGAACCGAACCTATCAAATACGAGTAAATATATGTGGGAAGATCTCATTCACCAAAGGTCAACCTCGCCTTGATCCTTTCGACCTTTTCCACCGTCACCATCTTCTCAAACACCCAACAATATGCTCCTTGAAAAAAATCCATCGTCCCGGTAATCGGATCTTATCGGCGAGGTGCAACAGCTGGTAGTACCCAGGGGTCAGCGTCCGGGCCCGTCCAGTGGCAACAGCCGCAAGGTCGAGCCGCCCCTCGTACCGAGAGAACCGGATTCCGAGACCAACTCCAGTTGTCTATCTTTCTCGCCGACAGACAACGACGAAGGGGTTTTTCGAACGTCAGTCCGCGACAGATGTCAACAAGTTTACACTGGTACTTTTATCGCGGCAATTATATAAATGACGTTTGGATCGGTATGCGGCCGATAACTTGAAATATGTTCGGAGCGATTTTTAAACGACTATCTCTTGTTCCATTCATGTCATTGTGTAGGAACCTTAATAAGAACGTGTATCTCAATTCTTGGTGGTACGGAAAAAATATGTTCAGGACGATGGCGGTCATTGATAAAAGAAAATAATTCCAATTGCTGTTTGTTGACATCGAAAAGGAGCTTTATTCGTCTTTGTTGAAAAGATTCTTCATTTTCCTACAGCAGCATTTGGATGTTAGTCATCGAGATGTACTTAGATTATTCACTTCGTCTTTTATTAAATCTAAAAACTCACTATAATGATTCGACAGTCTGATATTTGAAGTGTCAAACTTTAACACATTTCATGAGAAACATCTTCTAAATCTTTGAAATTGTCAACTCTCTCGGATCCATGAAGTTTGTGAAGAGCTGGTGCCTAATAAGTGCCTATTGGTGCAATGGAAGTTTGACGATGCACTAACAGGCATATAATTTTTGATTGTTTAAGAAGTGCTTTTAACAATTCATTGAATAATTTTCAAATATTTGGTGCCTATTAGTACAAAGTACGTTTGATGAAGCACTAAATATTTGAAATTTCGGTTCCTGGAATAAGTAAACAGTTGGAGGCATTAATTTTGAAGCAATGTCAAATAATTAGTGCTTATAAGTGCAATGGAAGTTTGATGATGCACTATAAGGCATTTAATGTTTTAACCTCTCAGAGTTGGCGCTTTTGACTGTTCATTAACTAAATTCAAACTATTTGGTGCCTATTAGTTCGAAGTACGTTTCATGAAGCACTAAATATTTGAAATTTAGGTTCCTGGAATAAGTTAAAAGTTGGAGGCATTAATTTTGAAACAATGTTAAATAATTGGTGCTTTTAAGTGCAATAGAAGTTTGATGATGCACTATAAGGCATCAAATAGGCATTTAATGTTTTATTGTTTCAGAGTTGGTGCTTTTACTGTTCATTAACTCAATTTCAAATGTTTGGTGCCTATAAGTTCAAGTACGTTTGATAAAGCACTAAACAGAAAATATTTGAAATTTCGGTTCCTAGAATGAGTTAAAAAGTTAGAGGCATTAATTTTGAAACAATGTCAAATAATTAATGCTTATAAATGCAGTGGAAGTTTGAAGATGCACTATAAGGCTTTAAATAGGCATTTAATGTTTTATCGTTTCACAGTTGACGCTTTTGCCTGTTCATTAACTAAATTTCAAATATTTGGTGCCTATTAGTTCGAAGTACGTTTGATGAAGCACTAAATATTTGAAATTTCGGTTCCTGGAATAAGTAAAAAGTTGGAGGCATTAATTTTGAAGCAATGTCAAATAATTAGTGCTTATAAGTGCAATGGAAGTTTGATGATGCGCTATAAGGCATCAAATAGGCATTTAATGTTTTATTGTTTCAGAGTTGGTGCTTTTGACTGTTCATTAACTAAATTTCAAATATTTGGTGCCTATTAGTTCGAAGTACGTTTGATGAAGCAGTAAATGTTTGAAATTTCGGTTCCTAGAATGAGTTAAAAGTTAGAGGCATTAATTTTGAAACAATGTCAAATAATTAATGCTTATAAATACAGTGGAAGTTTGATGATGCATTATAAGGCATTAAATGGGCATTTAATGTTTTATTGTTTCAGAGCTGATGCTTTTAACTGTACATTGACTGAATTTCAAATATTTGGTTCCTATTAGTTCGAAGTACGTTTGATGAAGCAGTAAATATTTTAAATTTCGGTTCCTGGAATAAGTTAAAACTTGGAGGCATTAATTTTGAAACAATGTCAAATAATTAGTTCTTATAAGTGCAAAGGATGTTTGATGATGCACTATAACGCATTAAATAGGCATTTGATGTTTTATTGTTTCAGAGTTGGTGCTTTTAACTGTTCATTAACTCAATTTCAAATGTTTTCTGCCTATTAGTTCGAAGTACGTTTGATGAAGCAGCAAATATTTGAAAATTCTGTTCCTAGAATGAGTTTAAAGTTGAAGGGATTAATTTTGAAACAATGTCAAATAATTAGTGCTTATAAGTGCAATGGAAGTTTGATGATGCACTATAAAGCATTTAATGTTTTATCGTTTCACAGTTGGCGCTTTTGACTGTTCATTAACTAAATTTCAAATATTTGGTGCCTATTAGTTCGAAGTACGTTTGATGAAGCAGTAAATATTTGAAATTTCGGTTCCTAGAATGAGTTAAAAGTTAGAGGCATTAATTTTGAAACAATGTCAAATAATTAATGCTTATAAATGCAGTGGAAGTTTGATGATGCACTATAAGGCATTAAATGGGCATTTAATGTTTTATTGTTCCAGAGCTGATGCTTTTAACTGTTCATTGACTGAATTTCAAATATTTGGTGCCTATTAGTTCGAAGTACGTTTGATGAAGCAGTAAATATTTTAAATTTCGGTTCCTGGAATAAGTTAAAACTTGGAGGCATTAATTTTAAAACAATGTCAAATAATTAATGCTTATAAGTGCAATGGAAGTTTGATGATGCACTATAAGGCATCAAATAGGCATTTAATGTTTTATTGTTTCAGAGTTGGTGTTTGTAACTGTTCATTAACTCAATTTCAAATGTTTAGTGCCTATTAGTTCGAAGTACGTTTGATGAAGCACTAAATATTTATAATTCAGTTCATGAACAGTTATAAGAAATAATAGTGAGATTTCAGGTGAGAAATGAGAAAAAACACGTTCTTTTTTCTTGTAGCCATGGAAACGATCGCACAACGTATACAACAACACTACTATACGCGGACAACTCAACTCGCTACGTTTACGCTGCCTCCTTCCGCCCTGGCCGAGAATACGCGCATTCGTGACTACCAGACAGTGTAAACTGACTTCTGCCGCACTCTGTATTTAGTGCCTAATAAGTGTCTATTAGAGCAATGCACTGAAAGGTTCTAAATATGCATACTATGTTGACAATGTTTCAGAACTAATGCTTCAATCTTCTCAAGCTCAACTTCCTTCTAATAATTGAAGACATTTTCATATCAATTGTTGTATATAACTATCTTGATCGTGAACAACTCGAAGTATGGATGCCAAATTTTTCATGAATGTATCGTTATAATATCCAATTTTGCTTTTTATTTTACATTCATTATGTTGTATTTTATACCGTTTTAACTTACATTTTTGTTACAGCTCGTTCTTAAAATATCCAGTAAGGAAAACATCAAACATCTGGTAGAAATCGAGAGACCAAAACTAGAACCTAAGGAACGCATTACACACCATATATCGGCTCATAATAACCACGTAAGTACAGACTATCATCATCATATCAAAGCTGACAGAGGTGATCAATCATATTCATATGGCAGGCATGCTCTCTGTCTCAATTACTGCATCGTAAACCATTTCATACGGTGTTCAACAACTCGACACCGACATTTCTATCTGTTCCAATTTTACTGAGGAACCATATCGCCATTTTGATCTTGATATTGCGGATAAACTAAATAAGAAATGTCCTAGAATTGAAAACGAGTATCGGTTCTTGACACTTTTTTTCCTCGGAGGAAAATGTAATTTCGTGAAAAGTTATATTTTGTTACTTGTCAAGAGGGATGAAATGTCAAATTTTTTCCCCCGTGTCAGAAAAAACTTTCTTATTGCTCACAAATATTTTTCGTTTTATCGTACTTACAAATACCCTTTACCCCTTTTCAATCATACCCACACCAATTACTCAAATCCGAGGAATCCACCAGGCCGAATGATTGATCCGGATCGTGGAGGCTCCCAGTTGATCCGGCGGCGTTTTAATCTACGTGAGAGGGATCCGGTTCCTAATCCCGGAGTGCCATGTTTACAGTATGCGGTTAATCTAGACGTCTATTCGCGGCGACTTGGCTGTTTGCGCGCCCCCTTCTTTCATTCGGGCTGCCGGCCCTTTGTCTTCTTCCTCTCTTCGTGGTCCTTTCGCGCGTCAAGTGGAACCCTATAACTACCGGGTTGTTTTTCCTGTATGGGAGTCGTTGCGAAGATGGGGCGGTAGATGGCGCTGCCGGGCTGACAAATTATCATGTGATATTTCAGAAGGTTGGAGAGAAATGATGTATTTCCGCCGTTTTGTAGTGATTTCGATAATTTTTTACTTATCTGTCTATTTCCAATTGAATATGTTAGATGTTTGGTACCTTCAAGTGTAATGCAAATTTAATGGAGCATGTATATGTACTAAATAGTTGGCAAACATTTATAGCCTAATAAAAGCCTTCAAGTACAGTGAAAGATTGGTTAGCTACTGAATTGGATTTTAATTATTGACACTAAAACAATATTTAGTGTCTATTAGTGCAATGGATGTTTGATGCATCAGTAAACAGGCAATCGTACATACTCTTTTAAATGGAAGCACAACTCCATCATCTTTTCTTGGGTATACGAAAAAGTGTAGAACTTGAAAGTAAGTAACTGTTGACTGCTGAAAAGATATTCGTTCTCTGTTGATTCAACTAACAATCAGTACCATCTAATGAATAAGGAAGTCCAGAAGAATGAATGCAAGTTTTGTCAAGTTTCAAGAATCCTCACGCAATCCCCTAGACTCACAATTTTAATTCGACAGTCTGATATTTGAAGTGACAACCATTACGGGTGTGATCTTAACAGACCAAATTCAGCAGACCGTTTGTCGGAAATACCCGAACGGCATGTTCATTGGCGTGCGGGTTGATTCAAATTATTCATTGAATAGGCGGAATTCTCGGGAAATATCAACAGGAATGAATTCAAATTTGGCAGTAGGAAGGGAAGAGGTAGTAGAAATATAGTGCAAGTGAAATTTTTCTCTTCCCTATTATAATTCGAGCATTTTCCGACCTATATAGTAACATTTAATATCTCGAAACCTCTCGATAGAACATTTTTATTTTTGGGATGAAGTTAGATGACAACAAAGGAAACTCGATAGTGAAAAAAAATTTTCGACTGCCCGACGGTCCATCATGTAGTTTTTCCGATATATATATAGCATATTTCAATATCTCAGAAACCTCTCGATAGAACATTTTTATTTTTGGGATGAAGTTGATGACATCATAAGGAATTCAACTATGAAAAAATTTTTGACTGCCCGACGGTCCATCATGTGGTTTTTCAATATATATATAGCATTTTCCCATATCTCGGAAACCTCTCGATAGAACATTTTTATTTTTGGGATAAAGTTAGATGACCACAAAGGAAACACAATAGTGAAAAAAATTTTCGACTACCCGACGGTCCATCATGTGGTTTTTCCGATACATATATAGCATTTTACCATATCTCGAAACCTCTCGATAGAACATTTTATTTTTGGGATGAAGTTGGATGACACCATAGAGACTTCAACTATGAAAAAATTTTCGACTGCCCGACGGTCCATCATGTGGTTTTTCCGATATATATATAGCATTTTCCAATATCTCGGAAACCTCTCGATAGAACATTTTTATTTTTGGGATGAAGTTAGATGACAACAAAGGAAACTCGATAGTGAAAAAATTTTCGACTGCCCGACGGTCCATCATGTGGTTTTCCGATATATATATAGCATTTTCCCATATCTCGGAAACCTCTCGGTAGAACATTTTTATTTTTGGGATGAAGTTAGATGACAACAAAGGAAACTCGATAGTGAAAACATTTTCGACTGCCCGACGGTCCATCATGTGTTTTTCCGATATATATATAGCATTTTACCATATCTCGGAAACCTCTCGATAGAACATTTTATTTTTGGGATGAAGTTGATGACACCATAGAGACTTTAACTATGAAAAAATTTTCGACTGCCCGACGGTCCATCATGTGGTTTTTCCGATATATATATAGCATTTTCCCATATCTCGGAAACCTCTCGGTAGAACATTTTTATTTTTGGGATGAAGTTAGATGACAACAAAGGAAACTCGATAGTGAAAAAATTTTCGACTGCCCGACGGTCCATCATGTAGTTTTTCCGATATATATATAGCATATTTCAATATCTCAGAAACCTCTCGATAGAACATTTTTATTTTTGGGATGAAGTTGGATGACATCATAAGGAATTCAACTATGAAAAAATTTTTGACTGCCCGACGGTCCATCATGTGTTTTTTCAATATATATATATAGCATTTTCCCATATCTCGGAAACCTCTCGATAGAACATTTTTATTTTTGGGATGAAGTTAGATGACAACAAAGGAAACTCGATAGTGAAAAAATTTTCGACTGCCCGACGGTCCATCATGTGGTTTTCCGATATATATATAGCATTTTCCCATATCTCGAAACCTCTCGGTAGAACATTTTATTTTTGGGATGAAGTTGGATGACACCATAGAGACTTCAACTATGAAAAAATTTTGGACTGCCCGACGGTCCATCATGATATATATAGCATTTTATCTCAAGAAACCTCCGATAGAACATATTTATTTTTGGGATGAAGTCAGATGACATTTTTCGACCCGACGGTCCATCATCTTTTCCGATATATATATAGCATACCTCTCTCGAAACCTCGGTACATTTTTATTTTTGGGATGAAGTCAGATGACAACAAAGGAAACTCGATAGTGAAAAAATTTTCGACTGCCCGACGGTCCATCATGTGGTTTTCCGATATATATATAGCATTTTCCATATCTCGAAACCTCTCGGTAGAACATTTTTATTTTTTGGGATGAAGTTGGATGACACCATAGAGACTTCAACTAGTGAAAAAATTTTCGACTGCCCGACGGTCCATCATGTGGTTTTCCGATATATATATAGCATTTTTTACCATATCTCGAAACCTCTCGATAGAACATTTTTATTTTGGGATGAAGTTGGATGACACCATAGAGACTTCAACTATGAAAAAATTTTTGACTGCCCGACGGTCCATCATGTGGTTTTTCCGATATATATATAGCATTTTCCATATCTCCATCCTCTCAGAAAACATTTTTATTTTTCGGTATGAATCATAGAGACTTCATTTTTAATTTTCGACTTGGGATGAAGCATTTTCCCATGACACCATCAGAGACTTGAAGTTGGATGACAACTATGAAAAAATTTTTGACTGCCCGACGGTCCATCATGTGGTTTTTCCGATATATATATAGCATTTTACCATATCTCGAAACCTCTCGATAGAACATTTTTATTTTGGGATGAAGTTGGATGACACCATAGAGACTTCAACTATGAAAAAATTTTCGACTGCCCGACGGTCCATCATGTGGTTTTCCGATATATATATATATAGTTTCCTTTGTTGTCATCTAACTTCATCCCAAAAATAAAAATGTTCTATCGAGAGGTTTCGAGATATAGGAAAATGCTATATATATATTGAAAAACCATATGATGGACCGTCGGGCAGTCGAAAATTTTTCACTATCGAGTTTCCTTTGTTGTCATCTAACTTCATCCCAAAATAAAAATGTTCTATCGAGAGGTTTCCGAGATATGGGAAAATGCTATATATATATTGGAAAAACCATATGATGGACCGTCGGGCAGTCGAAAATTTTTTCACTATCGAGTTTCCTTTGTTGTCATCTAACTTCATCCCAAAAATAAAAATGTTCTACCGAGAGGTTTCCGAGATATGGTAAAATGCTATATATATATCGGAAAAACATCATGATGGACCGTCGGGCAGTCGAAAATTTTTTCATTATCGAGTTTCCTTTGTTGTCATCTAACTTCATCCCAAAAATAAAAATGTTCTATCGAGAGGTTTCCGAGATATTGGAAAATGCTCTATATATATCGGAAAAACTACATGATGGACCATCGGGCAGTCGAAAATTTTTTCATAGTTGAAGTCTCTATGGTGTCATCCAACTTCATCCCAAAATAAAAAAATGTTCTATCGAGAGGTTTCCGAGATATTGGAAAATGCTATATATATATCGGAAAAACCACATGATGGACCGTCGGGCAGTCGAAAATTTTTTCATAGTTGAATTCCTTATGGTGTCATCCAACTTCATCCCAAAAATAAAAATGTTCTATCGAGAGGTTTCCGAGATATTGAAATATGCTATATATATATCGGAAAAACTACATGATGGACCGTCGGGCAGTGGAAAATTTTTTCACTATCGAGTTTCCTATGTTTTCATCTAACTTCATCCCAAAAATAAAAATGTTCTATCGAGAGGTTTCCGAGATATTTTAAAATGCTATATATATATCGGAAAAACTACATGATGGACCGTCGGGCAGTCGAAAATTTTTTCATAGTTGAATTCCTTATGGTGTCATCCAACTTCATCCCAAAAATAAAAATGTTCTATCGAGAGGTTTCCGAGATATTGAAATATGCTATATATATATCGGAAAAACCACATGATGGACCGTCGGGCAGTCGAAAATTTTTTCATAGTTGAATTCCTTATGGTGTCATCCAACTTCATCCCAAAAATAAAAATGTTCTATCGAGAGGTTTCCGAGATATTGGAAAATGCTATATATATATCGGAAAAACTACATGATGGACCGTCGGGCAGTCGAAAATTTTTTCATAGTTGAATTCTTATGGTGTCATCCATTTTCATCCCAAAAATAAAAATGTTCTATCGAGAGGTTTCCGAGATATTGGAAAATGCTATATATATATCAGAAAAACTACATGATGGACCGTCAGGCAGTCGAAAATTTTTTCACTATCGAGTTTCCTTTGTTGTCATCTAACTTCATCCCAAAATAAAAATGTTCTACCGAGAGGTTTCGAGATATGGTAAAATGCTATATATATATCGGAAAAACATCATGATGGACCGTCGGGCAGTCGAAAATTTTTTCACTATCGAGTTTCCTTTGTTGTCATCTAACTCATCCCAAAAATAAAAATGTTCTATCGAGAGGTTTCCGAGATATGGTAAAATGCTATATATATATCGGAAAAACCACATGATGGACCGTCGGGCAGTCAAAAATTTTTTCATAGTTGAAGTCTCTATGGTGTCATCCAACTTCATCCCAAAAATAAAAATGTTCTACCGAGAGGTTTCGAGATATGGGAAAATGCTATATATATATCGGAAAAACCACATGATGGACCGTCGGGCAGTCGAAAATTTTTTCATAGTAGAAGTCTCTATGGTGTCATCCAACTTCATCCCAAAAATAAAATGTTCTATCGAGAGGTTTCCGAGATATGGTAAAATGCTATATATATATCGGAAAAACCACATGATGGACCGTCGGGCAACCGAAAATTTTTCATAGTTGAATTCCTTATGGTGTCATCCAACTTCATCCCAAAAATAAAATGTTCTATCGAGAGGTTTCTGAGATATTGAAATATGCTATATATATATCGGAAAAACTACATGATGGACCGTCGGGCAGTCGAAAATTTTTTCACTATCGAGTTTCCTTTGTTGTCATCTAACTTCATCCCAAAAATAAAAATGTTCTATCGAGAGGTTTCCGCGATATTGGAAAATGCTATATATATATCGGGGCAAAACCATGGTGTCATGAACTGGACCGTCGGGCAGATCGAAAATGCTTTTTCATAGTTGAAGTCTCTATGGTGTCATCCAACTTCATCCCAAAAATAAAAATGTTCTATCGAGAGGTTTCCTGAGATATGGTAAAATGCTATATATATATCGGAAAAACCATATGATGGACCGTCGGGCAGTCGAAAATTTTTTCATAGTTGAAGTCTCTATGGTGTCATCCAACTTCATCCCAAAAATAAAAATGTTCTATCGAGAGGTTTCCGAGATATGGGAAAATGCTATATATATATCGGAAAAACCACATGATGGACCGTCGGGCAGTCGAAAATTTTTCATAGTTGAAGTCTCTATGGTGTCATCCAACTTCATCCCAAAAATAAAAATGTTCTATCGAGAGGTTTCCAAGATATGGTAAAAATGCTATATATATATTGGAAAAAACCATATGATGGACCGTCGGGCAGTCGAAAATTTTTTCATAGTTGAAGTCTCTATGGTGTCATCCAACTTCATCCCAAAAATAAGAATGTTCTACCGAGAGGTTTCCGAGATATGGGAAAATGCTATATATATATCGGAAAAACCATATGATGGACCGTCAAGTTGAAAATTTTCAATAGTTGGAAGTCTCTATGGTTGTCATCAACTTCATCCCAAAAATAAAAATGTTCTATCGAGATGTTTCACCAAATGCTATATATATATCGGAAAAACAAATCATGTCGGGCAGTTCGAAAAAAATAAAAATGTTCTTTTCCGAGATATGGAAAAATGCTATATATATATCAAAAACCATATGATGGACCGTCGGGCAGTCGAAAATTTTTCATAGTTGAAGTCTCTATGGTGTCATCCAACTTCATCCCAAAATAAAAATGTTCTACCGAGAGGTTTCGAGATATGGAAAAATGCTATATATATATCGGAAAAACCATATGATGGACCGTCGGGCAGTCGAAAATTTTTTCATAGTTGAAGTCTCTATGGTGTCATCCAACTTCATCCCAAAAATAAAAATGTTCTATCGAGAGGTTTCCGAGATATGGGAAAATGCTATATATATATCGGAAAAACCATATGATGGACTGTCGGGCAGTCGAAAATTTTTTCATAGCTGATATGGTGTCATCCAACTTCATCCCAAAATAAAAATGTTCTACTTGAGAGGTTTCCTGAGATATGGGAAAATGCTATATATATATTGAAAACCATATGATGGACCGTCGGGCAGTCGAAAATTTTTTCATAGTTGAAGTCTCTATGGTGTCATCCAACTTCATCCCAAAAATAAAAATGTTCTATCAAGAGGTTTCCGAGATATTGAAAATGCTATATATATATGAAAAAACCATATGATGGACCGTCGGGCAGTCAAAAATTTTTTCATAGTTGAAGTCTCTATGGTGTCATCCAACTTCATCCCAAAAATAAAAATGTTCTATCCGAGAGGTTTCCGAGATATTGGAAAATGCTATATATATATCGGAAAAACCATATGATGGACCGTCAGGCAGTCGAAAATTTTTTCATAGTTGAAGTCTCTATGGTGTCATCCAACTTCATCCAAAAATAAAAATGTTCTACCGAGAGGTTTCGAGATATGGGAAAATGCTATATATATATCGGAAAACCATATGATGGACCGTCAGGGCAGTCAAAAAATTTTTTCATAGTTAAAGTCTCTATGGTGTCATCCAACTTCATCCCAAAAATAAAAATGTTCTACCGAGAGGTTTCGAGATATGGGAAAATGCTATATATATATCGGAAAAACCATATGATGGACCGTCGGGCAGTCGAAAATTTTTTCATAGTTGAAGTCTCTATGGTGTCATCCAACTTCATCCCAAAAATAAAAATGTTCTACCGAGAGGTTTCCTGAGATATGGGAAAATGCTATATATATATCGGAAAAACCATATGATGGACCGTCGGGCAGTCGAAAATTTTTCATAGTTGAAGTCTCTATGGTGTCATCCAACTTCATCCCAAAAATAAAAATGTTCTACCGAGAGGTTTCGAGATATGGGAAAATGCTATATATATATCGGAAAAACCATATGGATCTCTAGGTGTCATCCAACTCATCCCAAAAATACCGTCTACCGAGAGGTTTCCGATGTAATGGGAAAATGTCATATATATATCGGAGTCATGGACCGTCGGGCAAAAATTTTTTAGTTGAAGTCATAGTTGAAGTTTCCGAGATATGGTGTCATCCAATATCAAAAACCACATGATGGACCGTCGGGCAGTCAAAAATGTTTTCATAGTTGAAGTTTCCGTCATCCAACTTCATCCCCAAAATAAAATGTTCTATATAGGTTTCGAGAGATAAAATGCATATATATATCGGAAAAACCATATGATGGACAGTCGAAAATTTTTTCATAGTTGAAGTCTCTATGGTGTCATCCAACTTCATCCCAAAAATAAAAATGTTCTACCGAGAGGTTTCGAGATATGGGAAAATGCAATATATATATCGGAAAAACCATATGATGGACCGTCGGGCAGTCAAAAATTTTTTTCATAGTTGAAGTCTCTATGGTGTCATCCAACTTCATCCCAAAAATAAAAATGTTCTAGAGGTTTCCGAGGTATGAGAGGTTTCCATAGATGGATGGGAAAATGCTATATCCATATAAAAATAGTTCACCGAGAAAACCATATGATGGACCATATGTCAGGCAGTCGAAAATTTTTCATAGTTGAAGTCTCTATGGTGTCATCCAACTTCATCCCAAAAATAAAAATGTTCTACCGAGAGGTTTCCTGAGATATGGGAAAATGCTATATATATATCGGAAAACCATATGATGGACCGTCGGGCAGTCGAAATTTTTTCATAGTTGAAGTCTCTATGGTGTCATCCAACTTCATCCCAAAAATAAAAATGTTCTATCGAGAGGTTTCCGAGATATTAAATGTTTCTATATAGGTCGGAAAATGCTCGAATTATAATAGGGAAGAGAAAAATTTCACTTGCACTATATTTCTACTACCTCTTCCCTTCCTAATGCCAAATTTCAATTCATTCCTGTTGATATTTCCTGAGAATTCCGCCTATTCAATGAATAATTTGAATCAACCCGCACGCCAATGACCATGCTGTTCGGGTATTTCCTGACAAACGGTCTGTTGGATTTGGTCTGTTAAGATCACACCCGTACAACCATTAACATATTTCATAAGCAACATCTTGAAAATGTTGACAATTATCGACTTGTTAGAGTCCGTGAAGTTGGCGAACTATTGGAAGTACTAATTCTGATACAACGTCAAATATTTAGTGCCTAATTAATGCTATTAGTGCAGTGTAAGTTGTTTGGAGCACTGAAACGCATTAAATAATTGGCATTGTTTCAGAAACAGTGTTAATCATTTATTGCCTAATTGGTGCCATTTAGTGCAGTGGTAGTTTGATGATTTACTGAATAGGCGCTGAACTGGCATTAAATATTTAACATTGAAAATATCAAGTCTGACATTTCAAGTGAAAATCGTAAACTCATTGTATGAGCATCATCTTGAAAATGCTGAAAAGTATTGAATAACTTGGGTTCTGAAGTTACGGCTGTGAATCCAGCAACGATTTTTCCAGCATCAATTTTATCGCTTAGCGGACGGTGCCTTGCACATGCCGTAACTATTGATCCCGGCTGAAAATTTGCTCTAAGGAATTATTCGCTTCTGAGTTTCAACAGTAGACTCTTTGAGTTGTTATTATAAGATAATAAAGGAAATATATGATATAAAATGTTCGGCGTGATCCATTGCCATTCGCTTGAGGTGCTACAAATAGAATTTGAATATTTGGAAAGGGCTATTCGATAGAGTAAGACGAATTCCTGAGAAGACGCTGTCGCATATGTTTAATGAAATTAAAGTGATATTTATGACTTGAATAATCATTAGAATCGATTAAATACAGTGTCACGCTTCAGGGAGGGTACAGAGGATTGGAAAAATGCAAAGTCCATCAAAAATCAAAAATGCGTTGTCGCGCCATCTCACGATATTGGTGCTGTTGGTATTGATATTGAGAATACTCTGTTATCAATGGAATTGATTGTCGGGCCTCAGGAACGGCAGGACCGGACTTTGAAAATTTCTACCAAAAAACTTCAAAGTTAAACAAAATTTTAAAAAGCGTTGTCGCACCATCCCACGATATTGGTGCTGCTGGTATTGATATCAAGAATACTCTGTTATCAATGGAATTGATTGTCGGGCCTCAGGAACGGCAGGACCGACTTTGAAAATTTCTACCAAAAATAATTCAAAGTTCAATAAATATCAAGAAAAGTGTTGTCGCACCATCTGACAATATTGAGGTTGTTAATTTTGATATTTAGAATACTCTGTTATCAATGGAATTGATTGTCGGGCCTCAGGAACGGCAGGACCGGACTTTGAAAATTTCTACCAAAAATAATTCAAAGTCCGATAAAATCAAAAAGCGTTGTCGCACCATCTGACGCTATTGAGGTTGTCAATTTTGATATTAAGAATACTCTGTTATCAATGGAATTGATTGTCGGGCCTCAGGAACGGCAGGATTGACATTGAAAATTTCTACCAAAAATAATTCAAAGTTCAATAAATATCAAGAAAGCGTTGTCACACCATCTGACGCCATTGAGGTTTAGTTAATTTTGATATTTAGAATACTCTGTTATCAATGGAATTGATTGTCGGGCCTCAGGAACGGCAGGACCGACATTGAAAATTTCTACCAAAAATAATTCAAAGTTCAATAAATATCAAGAAAGCGTTGTCACACCATCTGACTCCATTGAGGCTTGTTAATTTTGATATTTGGAATACTCTGTTATCAATGGAATTGATTGTCGGGCCTCAGAACGGCAGGGACCGGACTTTAAAATTCTACCAAAAAATTCAAAGTTGAACAAAATTAAAAAAGAAGCGTTGTCGCACCATCTCACGATATTGGTGCTGCTGGTATTGATATTAAGAATACTCTGTTATCAATGGAATTGATTGTCGGGCCTCAGGAACAGCAGGACCGACTTTGAAAATTTCTACCAAAAATAATAACCAAAGTTCAATAAATATCAAGAAAAGCGTTGTCGCACCCATCTGACGCTATTGAGGTTGTTAATTTTGATATTTAGAATACTCTGTTATCAATGGAATTGATTGTCGGGCCTCAGGAACGGCAGGACCGGAATTTGAAAATTTCTACCAAAAATAATTCAAAGTCCGATAAAAATCAAAAAAAGCGTTGTCGCACCATCTGACGCTATTGAGGTTGTTAATTTTGATATTTAGAATACTCTGTTATCAATGGAATTGATTGTCGGGCCTCAGGAACGGCAGGACCGGACATTGAAAATTTCTACCAAAATAATTCAAAGTTCAATAAATATCAAGAAAGCGTTGTCACACCATCTGACGCCATTGAGGTTGTTAATTTTGATATTTAGAATACTCTGTTATCAATGGAATTGATTGTCGGGCCTCAGGAACGGCAGGACCGGACTTTGAAAATTTCTACCAAAAAAATTCAAAGCTGAACAAAATTAAAAGAAGAAGTTGTCGCACCATCTCACGATATTGGTGCTGTTGGTATTGATATTAAGAATACTCTGTTATCAATGGAATTGATTGTCAGGCCAGGAACAGCAGGACCGGACTTTGAAAATTTCTACCAAAAATAATTCAAAAGTTCAATAAATATCAAGAAAGCGTTGTCGCACCATCTGACGCTATTGAGGTTGTCAATTTTGATATTTAGAATACTCTGTTATCAATGGAATTGATTGTCGGGCCTCAGGAACGTCATTACCGGACTTTGAAAATTTCTACCAAAAAATTCAAAGTTGAACAAAATTAAAAAGCAGTTGTCGCACCATCTCACGATATTGGTGCTGTTGGTATTGATATTAAATCTTTCTGTTATCAATGGAATTGATTGTCGGGCTCAGGAACGGCAGGACCGGACTTTGAAAATTTCTACCAAAAAATTCAAGTCCGGTCCTGCCGTTCCTGAGGCCCGACAATCAATCAATCCATTGATAACAGAGTATTCTAAATATCAAAATTAACAACCTCAATAGCGTCAGATGGTGCGACAACGCTTTTCTGATATTTATTGAACTTTGAATTATTTTTGGTAGAAATTTTCAAAGTCCGGTCCTGCTGTTCCTGAGGCCCGACAATCAATTCCATTGATAACAGAGTATTCTTAATATCAATACCAACAGCACCAATATCGTCAGATGGTGCGACAACGCTTTTTTTAAATTTTGTTTAACTTTGAATTTTTTGCGAAAATTTCAAAGTCCGGTCCTGCCGTTCCTGAGGCCCGACAATCAATTCCATTGATAACAGATTATTCTAAATATCAAAAACTAACAGCACCAATATCGTGAGATGGTGCGACAACGCTTTTTCTGATTTTTATCGGACTTTGAATTTTTTGGTAGAAATTTTCAAAGTCCGGTCCTGCCGTTCCTGAAGCCCGACAATCAGTTCTATTGATAACAGAGTATTCTAAATATCAAAATTAACAACCTCAATAACGTCAGAAGGTGAAACAAAGCATTTATTAATTTTTGTTGAACTTTGAATTATTTTTGGTAGAAATTTTCAAAGTCCGGTCCTGCTGTTCCTGAGGCCCGACAATAAATTCCATTGATAACAGAGTATTCTAAATATCAAAACCAACAGTTCCAATATCGTGAGATGGTGCGACAACGCTTTTATTTTAATTTTGTTGAACTTTGAATTTTTTTTTGGTAGAAATTTTCAAAGTGCGGTCCTGCCGTTCCTGGTGGCCCGACAATCAATTCCATTGATAACAGAGTATTCTAAATATCAAAATTAACAACCCCAATAGTGTCAGATGGTGCGACAACGCTTTTTTGATATTTATTGAACTTTAATTATTTTTGGTAGAAATTTTCAAAGTCCGGTCCTGCCGTTCCTGAGGCGCGACAATCAATTCCATTGATTACAGAGTATTCTAAATATCAAAACCAACAGCACCAATATCGTGAGATGGAGCGACAACGCTTTTTTTTTTTAATTTTGTTGAACTTTGAATTTTTTTTTGGTAGAAATTTTCAAAGTGCGGTCCTGCTGTTCCTGCGACCCGACAATCAATTCCATTGATAACAGAGTATTCTAAATATCAAAATTAACAACCTCAATAGCGTCAGATGGTGCGACAACGTTTTTTTTTGATTTTTATCGGACTTTGAATTATTTTTGGTAGAAATTTTCAAAGTCCGGTCCTGCTGTTCCTGAAGCCCGACAATCAGTTCTATTGGTAACAGAGTATTCTAAATATCAAAATTAACAACCTCAATAACGTCAGAAGGTGAAACAAAGCATTTATTAATTTTTTGTTGAACTTTGAATTATTTTGGTAGAAATTTTCAAAGTCGGTCCTGCCGTTCCTGAGGCCCGACAATAAATTCCATTGATAACAGAGTATTCTAAATATCAAAACCAACAGTTCCAATATCGTGAGATGGTGCGACAACGCTTTATTTTAATTTTGTTGAACTTTGAATTTTTTGGTAGAAATTTTCAAAGTGTGGTCCTGCCGTTCCTGCGGCCCGACAATCAATTCCATTGATAACAGAGTATTCTAAATATCAAAATTAACAACCCCAATAGTGTCAGATGGTGCGACAACGCTTTTTTGATATTTATTGAACTTTTAATTATTTTTGGTAGAAATTTTTAAAGTCCGGTCCTGCTGTTCCTGAGGCGCGATAATCAATTCCATTGATTACAGAGTATTCTAAATATCAAAACCAACAGCACCAATATCGTGAGATGGAGCGACAACGCTTTTTTTTTGTTTTTGTTGAACTTTAGAATTTGGTAGAAATTTTCAAAGTGCGGTCCTGCCGTTCCTGCGACCCGACAATCAATTCCATTGATAACTGAGTATCCTAAATATCAAAATTAACAACCTCAATAGCGTCAGATGGTGCGACAACGTTTTTTTGATTTTTATCGGACTTTGAATTATTTTTGGTAGAAATTTTCAAAGTCCGGTTCTGCCGTTCCTGAAGCCCGAAAATCAATTTCATTGACAATAGAATATTCTGAATATCAAAATTATTAACTTCAATATCGTGAGATGGCGCGACAACGCATTTTTTTTTTTTGATGGACTTTGCATTTTTTCCAATCCCTCTGTACCTTCCCGAAGCGTGACACTGTATTTAATCGATTCTAATGATTATTCAAGTCATAAATATCACTTTAATTTCATTAAACATATGCGACAACGTCTTCTCAGGAATTCGTCTTACTCTATCGAATATCCCATTCCAAAGATTCAAATTCTATTTGTAGCACCTCAAAGCGAATGGCAATGGATCACGCCGAACATTTTATATCATATATTTCCTTTATTATCTTATAATAACAACTCAAAGAGTCTACTGTTGAAACTCAGAAGCGAATAATTCCTTAGAGCAAATTTTCAGTCGGGATCAATAGTTACGGCATGTGCAAGGCACCGTCCGCTAAGCGATAAAAGTGATGCTGGAGAAATCGTTGCTGGATTCACGCTCATTCTGAAGTTAGCAAAACTTTGGAAGCATTAATTATAATAAAATGTCAAATATTTGCTGCCTACTAGTGCAATTCTTGTTTGATAAAGCACCTAAATGGACTATTAGTTGTGATTGTATCAGATACAATGTCAAACATTTATTGCCTATTTAGTGCCTTTCAGTGAAGTGGAAATTTGATAAGGCACTGAATAAGCACTAACTGAAATTGACGTGGATATAAAATATTATCGAATATTTAGTGCTTATTTGATGAGGCACATGCTATTACAAATGCAAGCTTTAACTGCAACGTTACAAAGTTTGATGGAGCATTAAAAATGCTCCAAATAATTGGCATTGTTTCAAAAAATGTTTTGATGAAGCACTAAGAGG